>SRHC01001746.1:94221-122423 GCA_004794325.1 Pomacea maculata | reverse complement strand
AAGCCAGGACGATACGCTGACTGAAATTTATCTAGGCAGCCATAATTAATAAAATGGGTCATAAGCTGCTCTGCAACCACCCTCTCCAGTAGCTTGGAAATATATGATAAATTTGACACTGGACGATAGTTTTTACAGTCGGAGGGATCCAGGTTTGTTTTCTTCAACAAGGGCTTCACAACAGCCTGTTTAAAACACCGTGGAACACATCCTGCTCTCAAACTGGCATTAATAATGTCCAAGATGACAGGAAATAAAATGTCCAGAAGTTGAAGAATAAGTTTAGTTGGTACAGGATCCACGGCACATGAAGTTTTAGTTGATCTCACTACAAGTTTCCTCAAGTAACTCTCATCAATACACGTAAAAGAAGTCAGCGGAACACCAGCAAATGGCACAGAATAATCTGCAGCAGCACTTGTGTATTTTATTACTCATAGAAGACAATTAGCTGTAGTTAATGCTTTGTTTACTTTCTTTAAAACAAACTTAATATACGTAACTTTAAACCAAACACGAAGAGAACATTAACAAATTGTCGAAATTTTATTCAGTAAATGCCACCTGATTATATACATGAGATCTGCAGCCAAAGATCAGTCATATAAGGATTGTAAGGTCTTCCATAACAATTTAAGGCCCGTTTTCACACTAAGCTAGTATAAAATGCAAAAATGTATGCTTTAGGAGTATCATGGCAAATGAAGCAAACTTGCAAACTGGAGTAATATCAATACATGAGTAAATGAGCAAATGATACTTTGAGTTGTTTTTTTTTGCAAAGCAGGTAAAACAAAGCCCTATCATGATGCTGCAAGTTATGCATAAAGAAGCTGGAGTTTTAGATATCAATGACAATTTACACAATTAAAATGTACCAAACTCTATGCACCAGGGTTACCTTGCATCAAAAAAAGAACCAGAAGAATGATGGGAGACAAGCAGATTCCCACAGCTTTCCAATAAGCTGAGTATACAGTCAGTTTCACTACTCCTGTCTCTTTTTCCTCTTTCTCCACCAATTTTCCCTCCTCTCCTTCCATGCACATTTCACTTCCTTTCTGATTATTATTTTCCTGGTTTTTCTCCATTTTATCAAGGTCAATTGTATGCAATATTTCAGTGGGTGGACCTGAAATATGTTGGTCAAAGCTCTGGATTACATTAAATATATTTGCTTTCAAATGGCATGAAATGCACATCTACTGTCAGAAAATGCAACTTAACACCTCGAATTTTTTTGAATGCAAAACAGCTGTTTTCAATTGTTTTTCACATAGTCAAAAGAAATAATTATCAGTTTTTCATTTGTTCTACAGAATGATAGGTGAGTTTTTCTTTTTTAAGTTTCTGTTCTTTTAAGGAAATAATTTATGCTTACCTGCTTTTACAATTTTTCCATCTTCCATGAGCAGCACAAGATCAGCATGAGCCAGAAAGTGCACATTATGAGTGCACAGAATGCACGTTTTGTGCCGCAGAAGTCCCATGATGCAATACTGCATTAGATGATTAGCAACATGGACATCGACCGCAGCAAGAGGATCATCCAGAAGATAGATGTCCTTGTCCTTAAAATAAAGTATTCATGCAACCCCATTTTGTTCTGGTTCCCGAATGATTATTTTTACTATTATTTATACATTCTCTACCCTACATGTTTATTAATTACAATTTCTTAAGATCCTCAGTGATTGTCATTACTACTAGCTTTGATTTTCATTGATCCTGATCATTATTGTTAATAACTGAATGCCTCATTTAATAAATCCATTGTTACAGTATTTTCTACAAGAAAGGCATGTTCATGACTGTTTTACCTGGTACACAGCTCTTGCTAAAGCAACCCTTGCTTTCTGGCCACCGCTAAGAGTCACACCATTCTCACCCACCTCAGTCTGATCCCCAGCTGGCAAAGTCTAATTCATGAAACATATATCAAAACTCGTTGATTTAAGTTTGAAAATAGCATTAATGTTTTGCTCCAACTTCATCAATTATGAACTCCTTTTTATTGCAGATCACATCATGTAACTAAGCAGTTAAAACTACGAAGATCTATTCACAAAGTATCCAATAGAAAGTAACTGCAAGACTATTTCCTTCAAGAGATATTTAACCACCATCTTTGTAATGTGTTCTCTATGCCACTACAGCATTGGTGGCTCATAATAGGTTATCTTACCTTAAGGTCTTCGGTCAATGCACACGCATGTATGACTGCCCCATAATGAGCTGGTTTGTAGAAAGAATGGAATAGTATATTGTCCCGTATTGTGGCATTCTGAATCCATGCTTCTTGTGCAGCCAAAGCAAAGCCTTTTTCAAGACCAGCAATAGATATGTGGCCATCTGTGCGACTCATCTCTGCCAGCAGGGCATTCAGAAGCGAGCTTTTGCCACTGCCTACTTTCCCAATAATACCCACAAGCTGACCCTGGGACATTTCAGACAAAACAATCATCAGCCTCATCATTTATTGAAGATATATATATACATGAAAAGTCTGTCTCTAATCATAAAATGAATTAGCTAGCCTGAAGAATGGGCTCACAGTGAGATCTAAATAAACTTGTATTTATGTGTATATACACATTTTTAAATATAGTGAAACATTTGAATCCTTTAATAAAGGATTGCATACAAAAAAATATACTTACTTTTTTGACTGTCACATTAATACTAGACAGCTGAAGAAGGCCTCCAGAGTAGGCATCTCCACAGACCACATTTGTTGACTCACAATAGGCACCTTCTGATTCTGGCTGTTCTAGCTGTGATGACAATTCACGCCATGAAAATGTACCCTCCTTGATGCTGATAGCTACATCACTGTCTGCATCTGCAAATACAATCTATTAGGTCACAGACAGATTGTGTCAGCAGAGTAAATCACAATTTCTGGGATACATCTAGAGACATGACAAGCGTGTCATAAAGCTGTGTACAGAAAATGCAAAATATAAGGATGTGGCAAGTTATTATATTTTCCTCTTGATTTAGCAGCTTCGTTTTTATGTGAGCACACTATTTATGATGGATTCATAAATTTTTGTACATGTACTGAGTACTCACACCATTAACTAAACAAGATATATGTAACATTTAAGTAACTTTCCTTACTAAAAATGAGAATTATAAACAAAACACTGTAATTGTTTAAATGTTTTTTTTTTCTGTATCAATATTTAAAAACCAGCAATAGTTAATGATTGTATGAACAAATAATCCCCCAAAAGTCAGCCAGCAACAAAACATGAATAGAGTTGCTGAAAGTAGAATTATAAAAGTGAATAGCAAAGATGTACCAGTCATGGGCGAGTAATAATATTGAAGATCTGCTTCTCTGAGGCTGCAAAAGTTCTCAACACGTTTCAGTGAGACCCAGGCTTCCACAAGCCCATTGATTACCCACGGGAAAGCATTCAGTGGAGAAATGAGCATAAGAAATAAGGAGAGACTGGTAAAAACCTGCACAATGAGACAAAGCATATATATATTTTACATGTATACAAAAATATAATAATTCAAAGTTTGCATATCCTTGAAAACAATAAATAAATAAAATTTTCTAGGACTCTCTTGCAAATTAATAAAACTATGGAAATGTATAGTTATATTACATGCTTCTAAAAACTGAACAGTGAACATTGAAAAAATCATAAGATCTGGTGATAATAATTTGATTCCTTCTTTTGCTGCATCTAATTCGAAAGAGTGCAAGTCACGTTTTCATTTAATATTGAACTATATACCGCTGTAAAATGATGCACTCTGCAAAGTCTTTTATTTCCTTCAAATTGCTAAAAATTACAATGGATCTTTCACAAGCCATTTTTCAGTGCCTCAATATTCTAGCATAGCTGAGAATCCTATATGTGTCCAAATAGGATCTATTCATATTTTTTAAAAACCCTCTAACAACATGAGGTAGCTTAGCTGTACCTTAGCAGCAGTCAGCTGGTGACCAAGCAGGACATAGGTAGTAAAGGTGAGGATAGAGATAAGAACTGGTGTGGTGGCCCAGAAATAAACACACAAAGCATCAAGGTATTTGCGACCTTTTAGGCTCTTTAACTCCTTCTCCCTGAGATGATTGATTCTTTCTGTGAAGTGGTCTTCCCAAGCATAAAACTTCAGGACCCTGATTCCTTGAAGCATCTCATTCATCAGCTAAAATGACAGCAGTAAGAAAAAGCAAGATCTTTCTCAAACATTATTCCATAAACAACTGTGAAATTCAAAGCAGATCTAACACAAACACATAACACTAGGACATACCACACTAACTTCAGAGTTAAAAGTTACCATAGAAGAAAATCTTCAAAGTTCTAAGCATATGACAAGTCAGGGGGAGATAATGTCTTTAAATCCAGGTTGTAATCAGTTTTTGTATTTATTCTCTAGAATTTTGCTGAATGATTGTAATCTAATATTTAAATAAAATACAGAAACTAGATAGTAAATGCTGCTTCCTTATAACAAGAAACCGAAATGACATTAGTATAAATTTCTTTTTTCTTCTTGAAATACCACAATAAATTAAGAATTGAAATCTGTCATAACTTACTTTGACTCTGGCATCTTTCTGAGACATCATGCATGTGCTCAAATCTCCAATCTTGATAGCTATCTGTCTATTAATGGGAATTAGCAGCACTGCAAATGCAAGCCCTGCCAGAAATGCTAGCCCAACCTGTAAGAAGCATGGGACAAAAATAATAATAGTATTTCACAAAGCTGGTTGGGTTTGGTTTTCATTTTCCACCTTTAAAAGCAGAAACAAAAGGTATAAAAGCAAACATTTAAATAGTGAACAAGAGATATGGGACAGTGACTGCTAATAATCATTTAAATACCTAATTTAAAATGCAGAAATGTAACAACTTTCAAGTAGCAACTAAGGCTACAATACAGCAAGGTATTGAATGCACCTCTAGGCTGGTTCAGACAAGTCCTCTAAATGCTTGGCTATTATTGAAAATTATTGTAAATAACCCTAATTGCATAAAAACTTTTCTTTCTCACAATTGCCCACATAAATATGCACATGTTCCCACAAAGAAGGTACAATTCTATTTTAAATATTTATATAAAAGCTGAATCAGGACTGAATAATTTAAAATGTATGTTGCTATTGTTGTTAACATAAGCCATTCTTCTCAAATGTCTTAAACATTGTTATTATAAAATAGTTTGGAAATTTATCTAACATATTAACATATTTACTTGATTGTAAAGAAGATATAAAGAAACAGCAATCTGAAAAGGTAGGCTCCAAAATGCATGAAAGCTTGGGCAAAAGTTGATAATGCGGTCAGTGTCTGTGCTCATAAAGTTGACCACCTCGCCTGTACTGAAACGTGACTGTGTTACACTGCTGACTGTCAAGGCTTTTCTGTAGACTGTGGTGATAATAGCACATCTCATTTTGAAAGCAACCACCTGCAACAACGGGGAAAAAAAAATTAATTTTTCATGAATATCAAGTGACACAGTCCTTAAATATTAACATAAACATGAAAGAACACTAATAAAAGAATAAAACTAATAATTATTAGCATCTAAAACTAATATTGGTAAACCATATGGCACTCATAGCTAGCGCATTTATAAAATGTATTTATGTATAAAAATATTGATGTGCAAGCATGCATGCTGATTATTGTTTCCACTCGGCCTCATCAATATTCAGAGAAGAGTTGAAAACTTTTTGTGATGTCTTCTCTGTTAATCCTCTATAAAAGACTGTATTGGTACTTTGCATCTTTAGTTTCATTACATTATAAGCTGACTTTCCTGTCTAGTTTTTCTTAAACATATTGTGGTGTCTTGTTTTCTAAATGTTCACGTTCTGCTTCCTCTTGCTGCTAAATGCTTAGTTTACGTTTAGCATCTATAGAATCACTTACCTGAGAGTGATAATCAAACTGTGTTGAGCAAATAGTTCCCAGGAAGGCAGACATCAGCAGACCAAGAGCATACAGGTAACCATGGTATTCAGGTTCTGATTTCTTCTCAATAAAATTAACAAAATAATTTAGCAATATTGGCCCTGCAAAACCAAAGCAATCTGCCAGAAGTTTTAGGATTCCCAAAAAATAGTATTCACAACCAAATGCTGCATTTAAAGCTTGGAAAAGAGTCCTTGGACTATACACTTTTGAACCAATGCCTCTGAAGTTTACTTCTGTTTCGTTTGTGGAAGCATGGTCATGGTCTGCAGTTCTGTGGGTGTCTGATATACTGTTTCTCTCATTCAGGATATTACGGAATCTACTTTCAGTAGCTTTAGTGTTCAATCTCTCAGGAAGTTCATATAGGTCATTAACTGTTTCAATTTTTCCTTTGCTTCCTCTAACCATCAGCTTTTGTACCCAGTAAAAGGTAAGCCAGGACAGACAGTTTACACCTTTTTCAGCTACAGTTTCATCCTCTTGAATACGTCCATCTGTTATAGCTCCATATGATCTTATCTGATCCCATGTAAGAGTCTCGGTTTCCTGGCTGTCATAGTTCACATTTCCTGATAGAGGATTTGTTCTGTACAGTCGTCTTGGGTTAGGAATCAAGAGGAGGACATAGCACAGTAAAAAAACCACTGACACATATGTTGAATATTCTTCTGCTTCATAACCTTCTTCTGGCTTCTTCAGATTGTTAATAATTACTGATCTAGTGTGAAAGGCCTCAGCAGTAGCAATAAGTAACAGGCATAAAAGCATACATTTTGGCCCTCGTATACTAACTTTATGCAAGTACCTGAGCTTCCAAATGTATAGAGCATGTAGCAGCCATGTGCTTGCAATAATACCACACTGTACATAGTCTGCTGTACTTAGTTCCACAACGAGCAAGAAATGAGACACCACAAGATGACATAATGGAATGATGGCTAAGCAAAAACAAATGATGAATCTCACAACCAAAAGCCACATCCAGTTGACTTGGAGTAAAGTACCATACACATGTCGCTGAGACTGCGCTGCGAAGTACACACTAGCTATCATAAGAAAGATGTAAACAGGGCACAGAATAGCAAGTTGCTCAAAGCAATGACCAAAGTCATTGTTTGACCAAGCAGTAAAGTTATCATTATGTCCACAAAGTTGCTCCCATTTCCATGTTGCCATGATGATGTGGTGCTGTTTTCTGATCTTTTGTGTTTTTGTCTCTGAAAATTTTGAACACGAATAAATTATAATTTACTTCTGGATGAACTGCTTTCAATAAACACTAATTTTTTTGTGTTCATCTCATAAATTCAGATTCTATGATAATTCAGTTTATCTGTCACATCTTAATTCCTACTATTGATTTTCCATGCTGAATATTGCCAATGCAATCTTGTTATAATTAACTGAATAATTACACATTCTAAAATTATGTATTTTCGTGACTGCCTGGAGCTTTTCATTCACTCTATTCATATCGACTATATTTGCAAAAAATATTATGCCATCAGATACAATGATGTCACAAAATCATCACATCATAAAAATCTACTTGTTACCTTTGCAACAGGCATATTGTCAAACAAGTAGTTCCGAAAGTGTACAAGTGCTTAAAATCAAACTGCATGCCTATTTAACAGAAACTAAAATTTTTAAGCGATTGATGGCTTATAAGCCGTTATTGTTATGATTTGCATCCAACGCAGATTTCATTAGTTTACCCACGAACTTACACCAAAGGTATCCTCTTTGCTTACACGTCCGTGGTTTGGCGTTACTCTAAGTAACAACACAAGTGATGGAGAACTTCGGCCACATTATTTATATCATAGATAAAAAAGCATCCTTGTATTCTTCGTAGGCTAGTTGAAAAATAGTATTACTGCATTATTCGTCACTCACTCAATACAACCCAATCTCAGCCTTGAATAATATTTGGAGGGCTGAAGAAATTTGCTTTTGCTTCGATTAGGATAATGTTTCTGTGCTCGAGGGATATCTACTTCCGGGCACGTAAGCAGACGACAAACTTTACCATCAAATGAATGGGCGCAGTATTCTTTGTCCATATGCAACGATGTCGTACACTGTTTTTAGTCTTACGTCCTTACCTTGTAGTTGTAAGGGTCCACTCTTGCTGATCACATAATTTGTGTTGAAAATTTAAGCATATTGTTGAAATTCAAGCTGACAGACAGTGGGATTAAGGGGAATGGGAGTCATTATTTGTTGAATACTACACCGGAAGGGATTTTACCATCCGCGACATAGGACCTTGTGATTGAAGAAAGAGGTATACAGTGTAGATTTGATTTTCTTAATTTAAGCATCGGGCTACTAATTATACTCACGTAAACGTCTTTCTGTTACAGCTTTCATTTAGGGTTCAGGGCTTAATGGCACTTCAAAAAAAAATAAAAGGAAAAAAAAAAAGTGGGCTCGGATTAAGGTTTATATATACATGTATATGTGTTCGAACAATTTAACAGTTATTGAAGTTAATTGCTACTTGTGTCATCGGTGATCGATTAGGCTTACGATGTTGGGACGATATGGTCATGGCTACGACCATATGTAACTCAGGCAGTGGTAGATATGGCTGCAACGATATGGTCTAGGGTGGAAATGACCAGTCACCGCCATGACCATACGTACGTCTCAAGTATAAGATCACATCGTCTTTGCACCAAAACGTCCCAGACGAAATTACCACCATTCCCCCCACCCTTTACCGATAGACTGGAGTCACAAATATTTTCAGATTGATATCCCGCCCACGATTGATTGTTGATACCGATTACACAACACAGTATTATCGATTAAATGCAATCATGCCTTTTCTTTATGTACTCACAGCTATGTTGATGTTCTTTTTGTAAGAAATTACTTCATACTGAGCCACCGTATTAAATACACATTGCAAACTGTGTATGTTTGTAAAGCAAACTATGAAACCATGAAAATACATTAACAATCAAATGCTTAAGAGACTATTATTTACTTTATTTTCCACAATGCACATTAGTCAACATTAACTGCAAAGAACTTTCAAAGATAACTTTCATATACACTATATCTACATGGCAATAATTTCAATCGAGTCTTTAGAATTAAGATGCAATCGATTCAGGGCTATTTAAATTCTAAAGATAACTGGAAATGGTTACTGAAAACATCACCCTGGACTAGATATAAAAACAAACAAACTCAGAGGACAGTTATTTCAACATTAGGAAAAACTTATTTTGCCAGTGTAACAATTTGAACACCATATTTAGCCCTAACTTCATGAAGCTAGTAAAGAGAATTAAAAAATCCCTTGTGTTGATGAATATTTTTTTATTCAGTTAATGTGTTCCCCTTTACATGCTCTGAAACTGTACTGCATGCAAAGTGAAGAAAGAGAAATTTAAAAATTTTTATTGAATAGGTCTGAGCCCATTTCAAGGAGGTGACGAGGAGGGAGAGAGGGGAGGGGTCTGCTCACCTATAGTCCTAGTCTGCACTGACTCTTCATTAATTGGTACCTTAGTGACACACCTATCAACCTGCCAATGAAAATATATCCATACAATGGTAAAAATGGGATAATCTTGAAATGCATGCTTGCTTAAAGAGAGTGTTATGACTATGACTGACTGGATGCTGAACTTGAAGGTAAGGTAAAAAACAAAACAAAACATTGCTGAAACTTCAGTTCAGAAAAATGTATAATTAAATGCATTGAATTAATGCTAGTATTTATCAACCAATTAATTTAAATTTCATTTTCAACAAGATCTTGGCTCTTTATGTTGTAAGTCAGCAATCTGTACAGTAGCACGGTTATGAAGTGAACTTTGTCTTATTCAAGTCTCTCAATGAAAGTTTGTGTGTAAAGCAACCATCCACCTGCTCCTTGACCCTACAAGATTCTTCTCGGTTAACATCACAAAGTTCATCCTGCAAGTGGCAAAGGCATGATGCAAAAGGCAGTGGACATTCTTATCACAGTAAAATTTTTATCTACACCTAGACAGATTTTAACCATCATTCATTACAGCCTGTTGATGTGATCCCTTAATGAATCTGGATATTCTCTGTAGAAAGATACAAAGGATCATATAAGCTCATAGAAAAGTACATAGTGAAAAGTCTAATCTAGGAATGTGATTATACTGACATCAGTCTAATAATGAATACATAGTTATAAAGATATTCATTGAAACTAAATATTTAGTTTTGCATTAGACAAGTAATTATGATTTAGCAGAAAATATGCATAGCTTTCAGTAGAGAGCACGATATCTGACCAACTTTTCTATGAAAATATTAATGAATTAAAATTTAGGAAAATATCAACCATCAACAGAGCTAGAAACAGACAGACCTGCTCATCATTCCTCTGTACTTGGAATCACTTCCTCCTTTGTTGGAAGTGTCCTTTGCAAACCTATAACAGAAAGTCAAAATTTTTTTCTTTCCCTTTCTACCATTCCACGAACTAATACCCTGGACTGCTGGCAGACGATTTTTTCCAGTTAACTGCTAAAACGAGGCATGATACAAGAAAGCTTCCGGTTTATTCACATTTGAGATTAACTACTCGCCGAGACTAACAGCGGAGAACTTCTCAAGAGGCTAAGCGTTGGTCTAAGCAGACAGACAGCTCCACCTGTATACGCCCTTGACCATTCTTTACCTGTTCAGCCAAGGTTGTGTATTTTGACAAACAAGAAATGAGCATAACTCATCTACTAAAATCTAAAGACACCCATCACTCTGTCAGAATGACACTCACAGGATTGCAATTAAAGATTTGCTCTCTAACACGTAAAAAAGCTTTATTCGTTTTCGTATGGACGTGTTCATTCAATCCCGTAAACCTTGTACATTCCGTACTTGTCTTCAGAGGGAGATCCGGTGGATTTGAATGGGCGCTGCGGCTGATGGAGCTCGCCACAAAGACCCTTATTCAGTATGAAAGTCCTGCATGGTACGTCAGACAATGCCAGCTGGTTCTTTCTCTGTCCACCTTGGCATTCTCAAACATTGTCGTGCCGTGTCCTATAGGCCAACTAGACAAGCTAGGATCGTTTTACTGTTTTTTGTGTGTGTATCTCACCATGGCGGTAGTCGTGCTCCGTGCATATTAGCTGGGTTTTGTGTTCCTGGTTGAAAATTCTAAGTAATTTCTCAGGAAGTGTTATGCTGATGCCGCTGCTTAAATCATCTTTGGACCTGGTGGATCTCAAATATTTGAAGCTTTTTACCTCTTTGAGCAGTTGTCTGTGATTTTGCTTTTGAAAGTGCTGGTTTTCTTCTCAAGTGCACCTACTCAGTCTGCTGGCAGTGCCTTGCGGTTCTTCATTGATACATATGCTGTCAGATCAAGCATCAGTCTATATAAGCTTCCCACTAATGTGGAAGTACCACCTTTGGAGGTGTGGGGATAACAAAGGGGACTACATCAGCACATTGATATTTCTGCGTACTTGTCAAAATGTTATAATCGTTATATGACTGAATGTATTTTCAGCAAACTTGTTGCACAGAAGATGTCAAAAATGTACAATTTAAAAAAAAAAAACACAGCAATGCTAATGTAAAGAAACGGTTTTATAAGCATCTTAGTTCTTTTCTCCAAATCTGCCATAGCAGAGTCCTAGTAGCAGCACAGATATTTAAAGGTCAAATCAAGCCTTTACCATGCTAAAAAGAAAGTCTGGAATTTTTAAGTTCTAAGCAAGAATGTAAAATCAAGAATCCCCCAAAATAATGTCCTTTCGTTCTTACTCTGTGGCAGTGAATGCCGGAAGATCTCAGCAAAAACATACAGATACTAAAGACCTTTCGAGATAAATGTCTAGCCAACCGTAATCACCAACGAAAAACTCAGAAAAGGTAACTGTCCAACTGTGGCAGCTATAATCTAGGAAAGAAGACTGAAATGGGCAGGAGAGAAGAGTGAAAACATGTACCCTCTAAAACAGTCCTTCACTGGACATCTGATGGTAAGAGGAAGCACGACCGACAGAAAGCATTTAAAAAAACGCGAAAGGAATGAAAAAGCATGATCTGGCATGACACAACAACCGCAAGATACTGATGATTAAACAAAATAGATATCTCCAATAGATACCAACTAGGTACAAAGAGGTTTAAGTCATGTAACATCTATTCAACAGTGTATGTGTGACAGACAGAAAATGAAGAACTAGCTAACAATCAAGTGTTCTTACCTTTCATATCGAATGAACAACCAGAGAAGGGAGCTCTCGACACCAATACTTTATTCCTTGGCGAAGTTTCTTCCTCCGGCGAAGAACTGCCTGAAGATACATACCAAGAGAGGCTTGCTGGACTGGCAGAATCATACTGGCTATCCCTTGCTGAATCGCAGTGATGACAGTAGCGTGGGCTAAGGTCAGGTCCTCTTGGGTACCCATCATCTTCTGGGTCTCTCATGTAGCTGCGCGAGGCGCCGGCATGGTGTATGGGACGCTCGCGTTTCCAGAGTGGGTGGTCGGGCTCTATCGCCATAATCTAAAGACAAGTTATCAGCATATCAAGACGATGACGCTCATGAACAGAATTCTTTTATAATTAAGGCTGCCTTTCGTGTGTTGATCTTTCAATGTCAAATCTACTTTCACGCTGAAATTAAAAAAAAAAACTCTTAATGAGAGATAAACGAAATGTGAAACTTTTACACGAAAGATAAATATAAACAAATATTTTTAGTGTTAGAAGCCTAAATAATGCTACAATTCTGCGTACCTCGTCTGAGCAACGTCGACTGACTATAGCTTTATAGTCGATTTGCCGAAGCAGTCTGTCACGCTTCTTGAGAAAACTTGGATATTTTTCTTTCCACATCTTGCCAAGAGCCCACGGAAAGATTTCGTACTTGATTTCCTCCTCATCCTCCTCTACATCATTGGCGAGATATCTGTAGATATTGCATGCACGCACACCGATACATAGGTATTCAGATGGAGAGAGAGAGACGAATAAGTAAATGTGCTTAGATAGATAAATCTAAGTATACATGTAGTATGTATACCCCTTGGTACTTATTGCACTTGGACGAGAAGGTCGATGGCCCGAGGTTCACATGCGTTTTTACCTGATTTATAATGAAGAGTAAAGGGCTGAACCTTCCCTCCCCCTTCCCTTCCACGAGCCATCACCTAGACACGGTAAACTACCGTTCACTGGCCTGACAGCCTCTTGGTTATAAACTCTTACACTTTTATATGGTGTATATATATTTATTATATGGTGTGCCTACATATATTAATAATATTGCATTTAGCTTTACAGATAAACGTTGGTCCATCTACAAATTAGGAAAATAAACACGTCTATATGTGATTCATTGTTCCCCCCACAAAAAAGTATGAAAAAGAAAAAAGAGTGGGAAGGGGGACTCAGCAAAGGATTTCACTCACAAAGCAATGAAGAAGTTGAAGCGTGTATACTCCCATAGTGACAGATCTGCCCTCTTGAAATACGCAAAAACCATTGCAAGGAGGTACTGAAATAAAGATTAGATGTAACGAGAAGAATGGACAAAAATAAAGGCTAATGTTTCAAAAAAGAGTCTATTTTTTACATCAGCTTGACATTACTTCTCCAGAGTGCTAAGAAAATATTTATGCATTACATTAACATTACCTTGTCAGCCACTCTGTTGCAAGTGTCTTTGTTTAGGAATTGTCGGATGACTTCGTCATCTGTTTTACAAGCACACAAACGAATAGTTTTAGTTGTTTTGACTTTAGATTTTCTCCATACATAAGGCAAGAGGAAGCGCAGCCGACCGAAAGTTAGTTGAAAAAGGAATGAAGTAGCAGGAACTGACGTAATATAACAAACAAAATATACTGATGATTAGAAACAAAACGGATATCTCTAATGGGCATCTCATGTATGTACCACCTATGAGCAAAAAGAAAATGTGTTAGTAAAAACATTTTAAGAAATATTTGCTACGAACAACTAAACGCGCAGCAAGATAATCTCTGAACAATACGCAGAAATTCCATCAGACACGCACACATGCACACAGACACACATGCTTAAAGAGCCAGAAGGAATCAGGAAAGCACACTGGGATATGAAAATGCATCCTTATTACAGTAAATTAGCCGTTTCTTGTTTTCTTACCAGTCAGTTTGAAAAATGTTTTCATTTCCTTCGCCTTTACAATAAAACAGGAGTCTCGAGGTTTTTTCTTCTGCCAAAATGGACACTTTCTCTGCTGTATCGTATTTGTAGGCGTTGTCAGAAAAAAGGTTTCTTGGGGAATCTGGCATTTAATAGGCGAACTTGATTCGAACATTATCTTTTTGTGTGGTGGCGACGGAAATCCGCGGGAGCGTCTAGGTCGATATCGCTTTGATCTACCTTTCATATCCTCTAACTGTCTTGTACCACGCCATTTCTTTTGATTTTTGAGTATATGGCAGGCGTCTGGAGTTTCTGAATATGAAGAACTCGAACCATCGCTAAATACTTCATCAAAGTATGAACAGCTGTCGATGGACATGATCGCATTTAAAAGTACAATAGATCTAATATGTGAGTCGAGTGTTGAACAATTGGAAAGCGTACAAACAGATTTGACAGGAACCAGTTACACTGTGTCTACAGTGTGTGCCCAACAGCTTTCACGAAATGGTAGAAAGTACGCTGCACCAATGCTAAACTCAATCAAGAACTAAGAAACAAAATTACACTCATTGAAAATCCTCAGTTTTGAGAAATCATTAGTCAGCAACCGTTGCCGAAGACACGATCGCGGCCCGGGACTGATCCACAGCCAAATTATCTGTTGTTTGACATTGTTTTTTCTTTGACAAAAAATCAAATCTGTAAAGATAAAAGCTTTTCCCCACTTTTTTACCACAAGAATGTCCTGGCAACGCTGCAGGGGAGATACGTGTCCAGCACGACTCCGATCAGCCAGACTGCCTGACGCGTCAGTGACAAGTCGTCTGCTTACCAGTCTGCAAAAACAGCGCCCTCTACTTGTGTGAAGTGAGAGTAGCTTCCCTTGGCATAGGGCTGAACCTTGCCTAAGCATTCTTTTGGCTGTCACTCGGGAGTTTACGACGAAATCATTTTTTATTTGACACAATATTACAGTTCATGTCTTTGAAAATAGAGGACTTGTGAACCAATCCAATTTCTGTTTTTTTTTCCATTGAAAGAAAATTATTATGCTGTGTGATCCTCATAAAGATTTCAGCGAAACAAAAATCTTTAATGTCTAACTCGTGCTTCTCTCCCCCTTTTCTGTCTATTTATTCTTTTTGTTTTGTTTTGTGTGTGCGTGCGTGCGTCCGTGTGTGTGTGTGTGTGTGTGTGTGTGTTACAACTAAGAACCTGGGTGGTCGGTAGCGGTTATCCCACTCACTATCACTGCTAATAAAATTAACCGACTCGATATCAAAAATATAAATTAATTATTATAATTAAAGACATCATTGTATCTGGTGTAAACGTAACTTCATCTTTCAACAGAAAAGAGTCAGAATGTAAACGGGAAGACTAGGAGGAATAAATGAACAGAAAAAGTCAACTTGTGCATGCTTCCTTTTCCAGTGTGATTTACTTGTAAATAAAAGTTTCCACAGGACGTATCTTGATAAAGATAACAAAAATTCAGACAAACTAAAATAAACAATTTAAAACAGTGAGAGACTAACAATTTTTTCTTCTCTTTTAATATTTTTTTAATACCTGTATTTTGGAACGGCAACTTACTTTAAACGCTTTTCATCTTGCAGGGACACTAACAAGTGTGCTCACAAACAAAAATAAACAAAAGAGTAAAAAATAAACTAAGCAAAACAAGGGCTAGTTTCAAGATGATTACAAGATAAGGAAAATGTTTTGTGTCAGGGAAATGCGTTATTTTCCCGTGTAAGCGTAGTTCGAGAGTGTGTCTGCTGCGTGAGAATAAAAGAAAAGAAAAAAAGGTCTAGTCCGTAAGCCCCGTGTAGGAGCATATGACACGACACTAGTAACGACAGCTCACGTCCAGGTTTTTCGCTCAGTGAACAGTGTGTGACATTCCCAACGCAGCCGCCGAGACGGTTGATCCTACCTGTGCAGGTGTAAATACAGACTGGGGAATCTGTGCATTTAGTTCCTTGCCGAGTAAAGGTAAACAAATATATTTTTATATTGTCCTGAATTCTAAATTCTGATTTCACGGCAAAAGTATTGTTAAATTGTTTTATGAGAAAAATCTTAACGTTCAATAAGAAATCACGTGATGAGTTTAACTCAGGGAGACTAATAGTTGCAGTGAATAGTAGTGAGTCTCATTAGTCATTAAGTTACAGGAACTCATGTGGAGGAACATTTAAGGACCCGCTGAAACAGATCCCTAACTACGGGAGGGCCTGAGAGTCTTCTTCCTACACCGGACCCACCCAGGGGTGACTGTCAACGGAGGGAGGACTGGGTAGCTCAAACCGATCCGGGTAGCCCTGGAGTTTCTTCCCTTGTCAGTCGTCGAGGAATCGAGCATCCTGTCGACGTTTCCACTAATGTCCTGGCCAAAGAGTCTGGAAGTGTCTACCAGCATTTGTGTTTCCATGGAAATATGTGCAGTGGCGTGTTAGTGTAGTTGCTAGTGTGACAGCGCACCTGCCTGGCAGTGATAGGGTGGAGGAGGCGGGGGGGGGAATTGGTGTTTTATGCCGTGCCAGCAACTGAGGCTACATCACGGCAAGGCAGCCAGCCCTGTAAGCAGATGCCACGTGCAGAGAAAGAACAGCGTGCCCTAGACGAGAAATGAACTCTAGGCAGCCAACCTTCACTGTATTGGTGACAGGCGCTAACCGTTGCGCCACCGGACCGATGATAGGGTGGAGAAAGAGCATTCCTGGCGCTGAGGTTCGTGAGAGTATCCTACATCGGGATGGCAGATGACGGGAATGGTAAGTGTTATCTTCGAATTATTCTAATTTTTAGTGTGACTAAGAGTCACCGGACATAGATCCGTGACGATATCCCATTCTTCTAATCAGCAAGTAGACAGACACGAGGACAAATATAAGAAACTTTACATTTTTGGCGTGGAGCTAAGAACTGCGAGATGGTATAGTTAGCTTTGAGTTTTCTCTCTGCGAGAGTTATTTGGTGTTTGACCGTGTATTGGGGGAGAGGATTTGTGTTATTGTGATCTGACCTGAACCAGCTTAAAAACATTTGTCATCTACCATCATGTGCCATCATCTATCTGCTATCATCTATCTGCCATCATCTATCTGCCATCATCTGTGATTGTCCGTGACAATTGGTGACCCCGACGAGATTGCGGGGTTGTCTGTTTTGTAAACAGTTGTTGTGTGGAAGGATTGTCCTTTGAGGAGTCACGTGGTCTTTCTGTTGATGTTTGTGGTTAATTTTAACATTTTATTCCCCGTCTCCGGCTCCAGAGGTTTACGTGTCTGTCAAGTTCTACCCGTAGTAAAGGCATAGCCTCTGTCTCTACTGTATTCTGTCTTTCTTTCCCTGCTACCTTTACTTACCCATGAGTGTTGCTTTTATTGGAAGAAGCTTGGTAGTGTCTGAGCGTGTGATTATCTCCCCATTAGCTACTCCATTTTATTGTTTTAAGGAAAAAAATTTTGGCTGTTCCTCAAACCTGTATTGAACTTTAAATCTTGATGATTATTAGTGTTCACATTATTACACGTAAAGAATTGGATTGCTCTTTGTTTGCTCGTTAGGATTGCTTATTTGTTTATTGTATCTCTAGAGAGAAATTGCCATTGTGGGCTTTATTGTGTTTACTGAGATTTGGATTTGAGATGTGTGTACACTGACTGCTTTGATTGATGATTGAGTGTAGTTGTTTCCTGGCTAGCCTTGATTGAACTAGGGCCTACACCTTGAATTGTTTACAACTGTATTTGACTTAGGGATTTTTATTCCTTCTTTCATTTTGCGAATCATTGTGAAGGCAAGTTTTGATGCTGTGATTACATTTCTATCCCGAATGTATTTGTGAGATAATTTTAGGTGATTTTATTTTAGTATTATTTGCTATCTTTGTGTGCAACATGGACACCCCCCACTAGTATTTGATGTGATCTCATGTAAGAAAGAAGGCGAAATAATAGGAGTATAAGGTAAAGCTTTGAATACATACATAATGCAGAGTATCGATCGTTCTGATACAAATGAGGAAAGTAGAGCAAAGAAACAAGAAGACAGCTTAGACATTGCCAGGAAAGCGGAAGCTGATACAATTGTTACTTGAAAATAAATGCTGTTAATTGTTGTTAGTTGTTGATAGTTGTTGATGATAGTTGTTGATGATAATTGTTAATAGTTGCTGATGGTTGTAGTTGATGAGTGATGATGATTACTGATCATGATGATGATGATTGATGTTGTTGAGTGATGATTGTTGTTTGTTGTTGGTTGATGGTGGTTGTTGTTGGTGGTTATTGATAATTGTTGATTATTTTTGTTGATGATTGATGATGATTAATGTTGATGATTGTTAATGAGTTATGATGATTATTGAGGACAATTGTTGATAATGAACACAGCGAACAGCTGTTGGCTGTTGGCTGTTGGTATTTGATGTGATCTCGTGTAAGAAAGAAGGCGAAATAATAGGAGTATGATTGATGTTGTTGAGTGATGATTGTTGTTTGTTGTTGGTTGATGGTGGTTGTTGTTGGTGGTTATTGATAATTGTTGAACCAGCGAACAGCAGCCAACGGCAGCCAAAACGGCAGCCAACAGCAGCCAACAACAGCCAACAACAGCCAACAACAAACAGCCAACAACAAAACAGCCAACAACAAAACAGCCAACAACAAAACAACAGCCAACAACAAAACAACAGCCAACAACAAAACAACAGCCAACAACAAAACAACAGCCAACAACAAAACAACAGCCAACAACAAAACAACAGCCAACAACAAAACAGCCAACAACAAAACAGCCAACAACAAAACAGCCAACAACAAACAGCCAACAACGTGCGGTGCCATGCCAGAATCCCCAGCCCTGCCTTCCAGCCAGGGTGGTGCTCTGGTCCTGGCGAGGGTGCGGTGCCATGCCAGAATCCCCAGCCCTGCCTTCCAGCCAGGGTGGTGCTCTGGTCCTGGCGAGGGTGCGGTGCCATGCCAGAATCCCCAGCCCTGCCTTTATGCACCCCCTTTCCATCAGCCCCTCCTCTCATTGGTATTACTGTGTCATCATGGGCTGGTAGGAAGCCGGTGACCGATCTGACTCACCACACGGGGTCTGAAGTGAAGGGTGTTAGAGGCGGGTTAGTCTATGCGATGATGCATATACCGCTGTACAATATTTCTGATTATACCTTAATAAGAAATAGAGATTAACAAGAGTCGAAGAGACACTTATTTTTATCGCCCTGTAGCTGGTTGTGGCCACTAACGGACCATATGTATATGTGGGTGAGGCTGGGTGGACAGCGTGTTTCTAAAACTTACAACTGTTCTAAAGAAGGAAATTTAGAAATAAACAAATTTACAATAAAAGCTAATGGATTAAAAAAACACAGTATGTCTTCAAACTTAATTATTTTGAGAACGTTTCAGTAAAGTGTCTTGTTTTTTGTTTTTATAAACTGGCATGATAAATAAAAAAATTTTAACAGATAGCTGCTGACGTTTTATTACTTTTCATTAGTGATGTTGGTAACTCTTCAATTTAATCACAGATTAAAGAGATGAAGCTACCCAGACAATGCCTGATAATATTTACCAACTTGGTATTGCCCCAGCCCCTGGACTGACATACCCGAGCTCGCACGCAGCCCAAACATTCAGCAGTCTTTTGGAAAGTCAAGCGACAATGCCCGAAGATCCGTAAAGAACTTTGTGACATTCCTTCCTTCCACACAAAAGAAATAGCAAACTTATCCACTCAGGATTTTTTCCAAGTGCTCTCCCACCTACAGACCCCACCACCTGACTATGACCTGATAAAAACCATCGGACTGTAAAGGTTCAATTTGCGTAATGGACTAGTCGGCGGAAGGTTTTGTCTTTTTCTATAACTGTGAGCATCTGGACCACCTAAGTGCTGTGCCGAGCTTTCTAGTGCTACCTCTCCACCTTCCCCTCCTGCATTCCATCCTCCCTCCCACAAAGACAGCCACACACGGACAACGGACGTCCTGCCTCTGTGCTGCTGAGCAGTGGAACTCTCTTCCTCATCACATTTGTAATAATAAATTTTCATATTATTGATTCCATGTCTGTTGGTAGACAGTCTGAAGCAGTTTGTATGGCGCTGTGTACATATTATGGGCAGCACAGCCAATTCCTGATAGTTGACACTGTATACTGTATACCATACTACACAGTGTGAGAGCTCTCCACAGAAAGATGGATAGTTTTCAGGGAAATTGATTCTGAGTTCTTTCTGCAGCAAACAAAATCATATAAACATTCTCCTTGCATTTATATATATACACACGTGAACTTTCGTCCACTGTAAATAAACGCATCAAACGCAATAAGACATTGAATAATTTCATTAATTTTTTTCGATTTTATTGTTTTCATCGAACAATTCACACGATCCACAAAGCTATATGCCACTGATTGTAAACCTCAGGTAACCATTCAACAAGACTGAGTTCCAGAAGACTAATTCCCATACACAGACACTAATCAAAGGTATCACCATGGTAATGAGGGTAAAGGTCTGAAATTATGCACACCTTTGTTTGTAGACACTAATGGCGGTAAACAATACATTCAAATATTCCATAATTAAGCCACCTGAAGTGCATGTGTTCATGCTTTTCAATCTCTTTCTATATTAATGTTAAATTCGTGCAAGGCCTACAGGCTGGACAGATATAAAACTTAATTTCAGTGGCTCGTGACGTGGGTGCATGTCCTGGGCACGTGACCACCCACGTGACCCACCCACCCCGCCTTGCAGCCGTGGTGGGGCTCTTGCCCGGTGGTAAAGCCAGGCCGACCCACCCACCCCGCCTTCTCATGCCGATTGGCTGCGTGGACAGGGCTTGGCCATCAGGAGCGTTAGGTATTGATGATATTTCTTTTTCTGAAAGTCTGAAACTTTATAGACCTTTCCAGACTCTTGCAATCGTAATCGTAAGACCCAGTTTCTAAGGTTCCTTTTTCTCTCGTTGTGGTACATCAAGTACCTGCTTCAAAGATACGTTTCTAGACCCCATGAAAGTTTCTGTAGTAGTTTACTATCCTCGAGAATATGTAGAGTAACCAGAGCAGCCAGGGGACAATACGCGTCAGACCACAGGTAGTCAACAAAAAGAACACTGAACTTGGACACCGTATTTGTTCAGCTTTCTAAAGAGTTAGTGAGAGGGTCCTACACAGGACGACCAGTCTATTCCTTCGCGGTTGTAAGCCAGTTCTTCTTCAGGCCACTGCAGCTTCGACTACCCTCCTAGGTACATATTGTTGTATTTTCTTGCCATCAGCCAAGGTGGGGCTCTTTCCCAGGGGGCGCTATGCCGACCCCCCACCTTGCCATCGCGTTCAGGTGGGCGCCAGCGTCGCCATTAGATGAACACACACCCACACGTACACACACCCACAAGAACACACACCCACTCGCTCACCCAGAGCTGGACCCCTGATTTATTTTGCCGCCTGCCGTCGAGGTGGAGCTAAGTGTTTATGCATTATGTTTTTTGTTTATTCTTTCACTAATATGAACAGTTCTGTAAACGATTTCATGAAGACCCACTGCTATGTACACAGCGTTGGACAATGGCTTCACTAATTGTTTTTAAGATAGAAATCGTAATTAGCTGATATACAAGTTCCATTATTTCAATGCTATGTTCATTCACTAAAACTTATTACCAATGGATAACAACATAAAATACTACAATAAAAATTATTAAATACTGTTGAATCTTCAATGAAATTGTGTAAAGAACATTTGAGAACATCATATTATGTAAAATGTATGTTTATGTAAATAAAAGGCTATCTTAATGATGTTGGATATGAATACCACTCTATACTTTTATGGGAGTTTTTGAAAATAGCACGATGTAAATTATTTGCAAATTCTGCTGGAATATTCTAATCTCATCCAAGTTTAAATATCTGGTAACACTAAGACAGATGTTTTAACAAAATTTATAAGAATAATCTAACTGCCAACATCATAGCAAATTCGGTGAAGAAGAATTAAGATCAAAGTTGTTATTGTGTAGATAATGAACATTTAATTACTTTGTCTTCATTTACTCTCTATGTATTTTAGTTCTTCAAATATACTGTGCGTTTATTACATATTTCATTATTGTGTATAATACAGTTTGTAGTACATGCTCTCTGAGGGTTTTGAGTAAACTTTTTTGTTTTTGGACTTCGAGATTTGATTCTACATGTTTCAGTCTGGTTTTAAGAATGTCTGACAGAATGAAAGCCAGGGTGGAACAAAAACTTTTGTTACCTTTTTGCTGACAAATTTTAAATCATAATTTACGAGGGTAACAGAATCAGCAAAAGTTATGTTTTTTTTTACATCTAGCCCTATAATGAACTGAACGCATATATTTTGAAATTTATATAGTTTAAAATAAAACACTGTTTATCTAAAATTATGGCAATGTAAGCGAGCCGCTCTCAGTACAAGTCAAGACAAACAGATTCTTTGATGGCTCTACTATAAATATCGTTTTTAATATTGGTAATTTCTAGATATAAAATATGGTTGAAAAACAAAAAATAATGTGGGTCAGAGTTTTTAGCAGCACGAGGTTTGAACCCACCCTAATTTCCACCGCCATTTCTTCGTTACTGCACATAACAAGATGGCGCCAGGAGTATGCCGGCACTGTCTGCACCTGTCTGCACCTGTCTACACCTGTCGTTCTATGACGTCACCTCCCACAGTGACGCTGGGCTGACCGCTAGCGTCATACAACGGCAGTCTTTCACGTACTGTACATGTTTCTGTCTATATCTCATCCCGTGCTTGGTGGGACACCTCAGCTTCACAACTATCCAGTCCAGTTGTCGTGGCCGACAGAAACCACAAGGCATGAAGGCGTCCACGGTCTTGTCCTGTCTGGCCGACATAGGTATGAAGACACTGTTGCACTGTCCACTGCAGAAGTTGTTTGCGATTTTCTTCCGCAAACAGCCCTTGACATGCACCACCTGCGTCATGGGACTGGTTCGGCACTTTTCTTTTTTGAAGAAGAGCTGAGCGCTTATGGCCTGATTGCTGTGACTCTTGATAGGGGTCTTCCTATGAGTGATGTTAAGTATCTGTAGTAAACTGTCGAGTGGCACGGTGCCCTCTGTTCTGGCGCTGATGGAGGCGCCCTGCTGTCCCCTTCTCGTCTGCACGTGCAGGGGTCTGGTCCCTGCTGGCTCGAACAAGGCACTTGCTAGAGCACACAGCCCGAGGAGAGCAATCTGCATATTAAGTTCTGACCACCTGTAACACAAGATGAATTGATTTTGACACAAACTGCGGTAAATTAAATGTTTGAAGGATTCTCTGCGGTTTGGGTAATATTTTTGATAGTATTAAGAAATTTTCTGTTGTTACTTTTTTTGTTTCCTTTTGTTTAAACTGGATTGTGTAAAAGAGGACCGAGATAAGCAAACATCGCCTCTCGGCCTTCGCCAAGCTGCCGTCTCGTCGCCATCGGGGTACACAAACAAATGAGCAAATAAATAAAGAAATAAAAAGACGGATATGGAGAGACAGAGAGAAGGAGGACGCGAGAAACGAGAGAGGATGGAAGAGCAAAAACAAAAAAAAACAACAAAAAAAGACGAGAGAAAAGAAGAGCAAGACGAGAGAGGAAGAACGAGAGAAAAAAAAGAGAAACGGATAAAGAGTGAGGAAAAGGAGAAGGAGAAATGAAAAGCGAGAGAAAAGACATTATGTTGGCACCATGATTGCGAATACTGAGGCAAAACAAAGCCACGACATCATAATCATCATCACCACATCTACACAATAAACATGTAAAAACATCTCCATCGCATCTATGCATGCTACAATGCTGTTCCAAAGACTCGTTCATTATACATCAACGCATTTCTAAAACAATTTTAAATTACAATTATACTGAATGGCTCGAAGTATCGTAATCTAATTATAAAACTAATTATAAAACTCTAATTTCAGAGGCGAATGAAAGGGCAGTAACAGAAGAAAAGAAAACTAAAAATAAAAGAGTGACTGAGACATACCTTCTGATGGGGTAAAACAAAACAAAAAAAAATGCAATGTTTAAACGATCTGCTGGAAACTCGCTCCTCTGTGAGATTTTTCCAGTATATGTGTGTGTGAACTCCTCGCCATCCGAAACTTTAATACACGACAACACCAAGCTCAAGATCATTGCAGACGACAAAGGGGAGACGATCGAGAAGCTCTGTGGGAAGAGACGGGGAGGGAGAGGGTGATTGAGAAGGGATTGTTACGCATGACTGGGCACACGGCCGATCACCGTCTACCCGGATGACGAGGAGACGCCAGCTTGGCGAGGGCCGAGAAGGGTTGCAGGTCTTTAAGCATCCACTGATGTCTGGCGCACGGACGGCGGAGAGCATGACCTCATTGAAGATAAGACCTTTGATGACTTGATCGACTGTCGCTGGCAGAGGTTGCTTAAGCCTACCTCCTCTCCTCCCTCCCTCTACCTATTATCACCAATCGCGACGACGGCAACAGCGCCCAGCCAAGTGATGTAACCGCTGTCGCCTTGTCTGACGATCATCGGATTAACTCGCTAATATCTTTATCGTCCGTCAGTTATTTGAGCAGCAACAGGTCACTTAAAAAAAAAAACAAACAAAAAAAAAAAAACAAAAAAAACAAAACAAAACACGGTTCACATGATAACAATGGGAAGGAAAAGACTAATGAAACATTTAATTTTAGACTAACCAATCTTATATGTAGAATTAAATTTCATCCTTAAAAATTATTTACAAGAAAAAGAGAAGAAAAACAGAAAGAAGAGATATCTAACTGAAATGACCGGCTTGTTCGTGTTGACATCCGAGGAAAGCCAGTTGAAATGACTGGACTTTACTAATTCATGTTCTAGGGGTAGAGGAGTGGGGCTTGCATTTGTTTATTTTTATGTTTTGTGTTTACAAGTAGAGTATCCTTTCACATCGAAATTCACTCTTGGTCTAAACACACGAAAGATATGTAACAAAGGTTTTCGATAAGGGAGAAGTGAGGGACAGGGATTAGCCAAAGTTAATCAGGTCTGTGGCCATTCCAGCTGGCAGACCTTACGTGGCCGACGGGTGCGCAAGACTGATAACTGAAAAAGAAGTGTCCCACGTCGCTGTGATTTCACATTTCTTGTGTAACCATTCACGAAGGGCTTTGAGAAGGCATTATGAATCTGGGGGATACACCAAACGTTAGCGAGTGTTATAAAGATAAATTCACCGGTTGGAGACGAGATCCAAACTCAGCAGACCCGATCATCGCTGTCCTGGCGACGAGAGCTTTAGTGTCGGCCGCTGATCAACTTAACACGACGCCGCTAATGGGTGGCTGGATGGCTGGGTGGCCGCACTGTCGGCAAAGGGCGAAAAGAAGGCGGTGGGGATTATAAGTCTGGGGTTGCTGACGTTATCAGACGACTAGACTGTCGTTCTCACCGACTCATTGTTTTGCGGCGCTGATGACCTGTTGAAGTGACGGTTGACTGGCTTTGCCCCCACCCACTCCACCCACCGCGAATAATTGGAAGGTGTATTACAATAAAACATAGCAGGTTTATATAACAGTAAAACACAGCACGTGCATTCTGTGTGCCACGTATGTCTACACTTTTACCACTCAGCCTGACACAGTCTCATAGACTCAGCCCAGGTGAGGTCAACTGAGGGCTTCAGTGAATCATTTCAATTCTTCACGCTGAAGGCCTTGGCACTTTGCCCTCAATACTAGTACAACCACAATATCACCTGCGGTAAATGGCTAGTAAGATATCTGTTTATCACTAAGCAAGAAAATTGAATAGTCTAGTACCAGGTGAGGTGGATCCACTTGGGTGGCAGACGGGAGGTTCAGCAAGCCAGTGGGACAGGGGGCGCTGCATGCTGCGCTAATCTCAAAGACTTGGCCCCGTGAATCTTCCTCGCAATTTGTCAACAACTACTTCCCGAGATACCGCATGGCGCGCCTATGGGAGGTAAATCAATGACAGTCGTATGACATGCTTCAATATCTGTTACATACCCAGGTGACTGTGGAGGATAGGGTAGGGTAGACTCCAGAAACATTCATTTATAGAAGGAGCAGTTGGGACAACGCACGTCAGTCAAACAGACCGAATAGAGGGTGCCATCATTTGATGTATTTATGTATATAGGAGCATCAGAAGCTAATGTAAGACGGAAGTCCTTGTCAGCCATCAAATATCACCAGTGGACATAGTACAATACGATATAATCACAGTGTTTCTGCAGCCTTTTATGTCCCACTGATCCCATCTGTCTGAGAAGAGTGAGTGGTATATCGATGTCTAATGCTCTTTGTGATCCTTTACGTGTATTACACTCAAACACATCACATTTATTCTGTGTTTTTCTCATGGTGAAACTACAAATGATAATCCAGTCTGTGTAATGGCCTATAGCACCAGCACAATCACTGCTTCAGATGTTTGAAGTTGGTCATTTTTCATTTACTTTCTTATCACGACAATTCTCTGTATATACAACTACCGCCACGGTTTATGCTCATATATAAGGATTGATTTTGAATTATTTGTACAAGTTATATGATTTTAGATAAGATGCTGACTGTGTCAGCCATAGATAGACATTTTTGGGAAGGTGCCCCTCCCAGGGAGCCAGAATGCGCGCGCAAACAAATCGTTTCACGTGTTAATACATAAATCAACATCATAAAATCTTGCCCACCACAGTGAACATTCTCCGTGCTCGTGTATCTCAGCAAATCTGTGTTGTGACAACACTCTCACCTGTCCATGGGTCGCTTGCGATGCATGCTTATCGCCAGGTTCGATTATCTGAGGATTTGTCTTCACCCTCGCGGCACCAGTCGATCTTGTGGCGAAGTCAGGGGAGGGGCCATCACCCCTTATTATATAAAATAATTGTGTCTGTCTGATGAACATACATTCCAGAACATGCTATTTATCTGTCAATCAGCCAGTATTAAAAAAACTCAAGCAAAATCTAAAAGAAGCCTTGATACAAAGACATCTCGAGCACCTGGGGTTGACAGGGCTAACGAGGTAATTATCTCCCTTGACACGATACACCTTACGATACACAAATTTACAGAAATTGTGAACCTCTTTATTTTCTAACGCAACAACAACGACAAAGAAAGAAAAAAGTAAAACACAATCATTTGCTGTCCGTTTCTATCCATGTATTTATTCAATTTACCATTCAGCTTTCTAAATGCTGTATCGTTCGTCTGTATTGAAACGCAAATAAAACATATTCTTTATGTCAGAGGTGCTGATGTGGGATATTTACACCTACTTTTCAAGGGAATTAGCCTGGCATTGTCGAAAGCAATGAAAATTCCCATCAGTAATTATTCCTTCAGATTGCTGACTTATAAGCACGAGATTTTGATGTTGTTTTTCCTTTGCTTTTGTTGTTGTTGTTGTTGTTTTTGTTGGAACGTTACACCAGACTGTCAGATTTAAGAGGTTTTTTTGGTTCAACGTTTTTTGATACTATTATCTATTAACGAATTAGTATTTAACTGAACAGATCTATGTTCGGTTTTTTTCCAGTACATAAAGGTAAACTGCAAGCAACAAGTTATTCAAGTCCTGCTCTCGTGGAAATTCGTGATCACAGAATCCAAATTTTAACAACAAGCTAATGGATTTCGTTACATAGACAAGCGCTTATCAATCTACCGATGATTGAATATCGATTCTACCTTGCTGACGTCAGATACGCGACTATTTGATAAATGAGGTGTACATATACACCTACCTATAAAACGGAGCACACCACAGCGGGTAGAGAGCAGTCATCGTCACTGTACACCCGTGTAGCAACTAGCAGGGTAAGAGCATAACTTACTTGGGTGAATGGAAACCTTTAGATGTTATTGCTATAATTTACACCAGGGATGCACAACCTACGGCCCGCGGGCCATATCCGGCCCGCGACGCGGTCCCATCCGGCCCGCGAAACTTCTGCCCACAGTGCAGGAAATCAGCATGTTAGTAATAAAAGAAGACCTTAAAAAACAAAA
>SRHC01001746.1:34518-94206 GCA_004794325.1 Pomacea maculata | reverse complement strand
AAAAAAAAAAAAAAAAAAAAGGAAGAAGAAGTATTTATCCCCACGTAGGGGCGTCTCTCAATCTTTTTTTCGATGGACGAACATTTTGATTCAGTGCTCCGACTTGGTGTCTCTACGATGCAGCCGGACATTCAGAAGTTGGTTTCGGGAAAGCAACTTCAAATATCCCACTAATTACTACATAATTAATGGTAAGTACAACTTATTTCTAATAAAAATGGTATCTGCTCTATTTTTTTGTATTTTTGCGGTGAAGTGGCCCGCGACACGGCTGTCCGAAATAAATATGGCCCGCGACACGGCTGTCCGAAATGGATATGGCCCGCAGGCCGAAAAAGGTTGTGCATCACTGATTTACACGGTTAAGTTGAGTAACGGTGCAGATTTCAGGCCTTTCTTGTGCATTGTGAGCATTTCTGCTTACTGTAATTAATGTTTATGTTTTGCTTTGATTTTTCGTTTTAAAATAAAAGTTTGCTCATATTTTTTCAGTTTACTTTTAATTTATTGATACATTGTATTCAAGTATTCTTACATAAAAACCTAAAATCTAAATCCTAGAAAGCAGTAAAACAAAATAAGGTGTAAATAATTCAGTGAAAGAATCCGCAGACATGAAATGATAATGAAAATGACAATATACCAGGACTAGTAGTACCTCAGTCAGACATGAGAAGTTACTGCTTCAGTCCCATTAGCATGTTTACCTTTATCGTCATCAATATTACGTTATATGTTTTTTATTTACATCCTTTTTGAAATATTGAATTGAATATAAAATTTCTTTTCAGCTAGAGTTTAAGAGTTTGTAATCGGTCTTTTTCGAGGAAAAAAACCACTGACCCCTTTATATTTCTTTAAGAGATATAGTGAGTACTGACCCCTGGGGTCCGATAGAACATTTACCCCACACGGAGGTAAGCACAGTTCGCTGTACAAGGTACACGGAGTGTTTTACAGTAAAAGCACCACAAGCAACAACTCAGTGTAAAGATAGAATAACTAACTAATCTGTCGGTAACATGCGTGGTGTCAATGAAGTGAATGACGTGTGTTCACTGTACAGAACCTGCAGTCAGTTGCAGTTAAAGTGAACAGACAATGGCGGGCCTCGGGTGCCTGCTCCGTGCTGTGGCCTTGACCTATGTGACCCTTGTTGTGACGGTCAGTTCGGAACCCGTAAAGGAACATCTCTTTTGCGGCGGCACAATGAACTTCGAATTTGTGGATTCTCACTTGCGACCAGGCAAAACTACTTACACGGTAAATATGTGAGCACGACAGTAGTTGAAACTAAAGGCAGTTTTAAACCGGAAAAAGTGCTGAACTGTCAAACCTCCGAGTATTAGCAAATGTCGATAAGAAGTTTGAACTTTACATGTTGACTTAAAAAAAGAAGAAAGGTTTCAATGTCCTGAAAGTTTGCTTCAAAATTGTTGCCTTTCTGTGACTTTTGCACACAACTCTGTCAAACATTCGATAACATTTTCCTAGTTACTGTCTTTAAATTTCACGTTTCTTGCTAGCTTTGAGTCATCCTCGTTATGACAATCATTCTGGGCGAAGTTAATGAACTATGGACAATCGAACATTATATTGTGAAGTGGACTAAAGGTTATCTATTTGTTAGGCAAAGGTGACCCTCGTGACTGGGTGGGTGCTGGGCCTGGGTCCATGCGGACCTAACTGCATGGTGGGTGACGTAGGACAGGCCACTCACGACCGCCGTCTGCAAACCATCCAGCAGAAGCAGGACACAACCTACTTTGGGGGCTGGACTCTAGAGAAACAGCACAGTTTTGGACAGCTTGCTGAGGTGGACGATGTGACAGACGAAGTCAGCAGAAATCTCACAGGTACTAGTGAAAAAAAAAAAAAAACAACTGAACCCACAGCTTTAGTAAAATTCCTTTAAGAAATTTTGAAACATCTTGAAATTAAGATGGTCATCACTTTGACCGAAGCTCAAGTCGCTTGGGTAGAGTAATATTGCTATATTTTAAATAGTGTTGTGGTGATAGTTTGATAGTTTATCAAACTTCTGCGGAACTTTGTCTTTTGGTACCAACAAACATTGGAGTCCTTTTAGGAAAGACAAACAAAGTACACTGAAGTCAAAATTTTAACTTTCTAGATAAAGGTCATTCTCTAACCTTTTTTTATCGTTGCGGTGTGAGATGCTAGAAACCACATTTTTTGGGGTCCGGATATTTTTGTGAGGTGCCCATCTGGCCATCTCAATTCTTTACCTTCCAAGACGCTCTATGGATTCGGGTTCCTATTCCCGAAAACTGTGGATAACTATGGAGAGGGATAGTTCGCACTAAGCTTTCTACATTATTGTTATTGTTATTGTTATTGTTATAATTGTTATTGTTATTGTTATTGTAGGACGAGTCTCTATGGTCAGTGAAAAGTTACAGTGGGAGCAGGAGATCGCCAACTTTTACCTGGAGATCGACCCGACACGGGAGTATACTGACATAACGTTGGTGAAACTTGGTCACATGTTACAAGTTATTTGAATGCCTACTTTCCCCTTTCATAAACATAAATGATTAATATGTGATGACAATATTGTTAGTTAGTTGTGAGTTCCAGGTCTGTTGACCATGAGTCCTTCAATGTATGTCCCTCAGAGAATACGTGTCTGCGAAAATTTGATGCAAGTGAGTGAGTGAGTGAGTCAGTGAGTGAGTGAGTGAGTGAGTGAGTGAGTGAGTGAGTGAGTGAGTGAGTGAGTGAGTGAGTGAGTGAGATAATGTATAACAATTTACCTCAGCGATTTCATGTAACAGTGTGAGCGGCAGTTTCTGGAAAAGCTTCAGCCTGAATGGGAAAGGCGATATTGAGTTTCACATACAGTCCAAGGTTCGCCCTCAAATACGCAACGACACTGGTCGTCCTAACACTAGTCCCATTGTGCTGTATAAGCCACTGTACAGGTGAGCACAATTACATGTAACTATTGTTGATATTGTTTCACAAGTACATATCTTATTTATACAGACTTATAACTCTAGAACCGTGTAAGATCAAGTACTGTATTACAAGGTCCTATAATCTTACAGTGTAAGACCCAGGTGTAGAAGGTAGCACATTCAGGTGATTTTGACTAAATCCATGTGCTTACCAAGTTGTACTGCGTGAAGATAAGTGTACATGGCATCATCAATCACAGTAATGTAAATCTAAAGGCAATTATCGTTTCCCATATTATGTTTGGCAGACGCATGAATTCACATAATTGTTTTTCTTTTGGTACGCGGCACATTTTTTAAAAAATTTAAAAACAGAGAAGATCGTTCCGCTTGTCCTTATGCACAACGATATAAAGGACTAATTGGGTTAAAATGTTTTTCCAATGACTGGATAAAGCTCAGTGCAAACTACTTTTTCCCCAAATTTCCTTTTTCGAGATTCACGCCTACAGACATCACTGTGCACATACACTAAGGTAGTGAATGGATACGTTCACAATGTGAACACTTTAGCCAGTAGGAAAGTTGAGACTAAACGTTAATATGTTAATTGTACGTGTGTACAAACGTGACGTCACGCTTTTGATCTTATTGTGTGCTGATGATGTTTGAAGGCGTGTATCTCGAGAGCAGCAAGGGGAAGGGAAATATTCACCAGATTTTAGGAAATAATATTTTTCATTGAGATTTATTCAATCATGAGAGGGAAAATTGCAACCCTTTAGTGTTTTAAAGATTTTAACAATAATCGGCTTAAAGGCATTTACATCGGCTTCTACAACAGAAAGCTTTAGGTACAACATGTTCTAGGTTCAACATAAAGCAAACTGCTTATAAAGTTGCGTCACGAGAAACTGACTGGAGTTATCAGATGCACTTCATCAGAATATAAAAAAAATATTTTCTGATCAAATTTTTTCTGCCCCTGTCTTGATTACAGACCATGTTTTGTACTTATGAGCATGACATGTGTCGATAGGAGCTGTGTTTATACATAACTTTCTACTTTTTATATTATTGGGATTTTTTTGTCTTTTTATTATTATACAAACACGTTACTGCAGCTACATGTATAAAAAATACTATTTTTGTTTTGCATTTTAGGATACAACTCAATAATGTGACAAAAATAGCTTTGTCGTCCATTGACCAAGATGGCGATCAAATCAAATGCCGCGATGCCCAGTTCGTGGAGAGACATAGATTACAGCCTGTAAATAAAACCATAATCAGAAAAGTGAGTCATATTGTCAGGTTCATCACACAAGGATTATTAATGATATGTGTGAATACAAGACTACTGCAGTGTGTAGAACTAAAGTCATTACATAATATAAGTAAGTCGTGTTATCACAGTACAATACTTTCAAGCTAGCATCACTAAGTACAGGCTGAGCTCTTTACTAAGAAAGCGACAGTGTGATGTGTACTTTACACAAATATGTACATGAACTTCTTGTCCAAAACAGGATTGTGTGGTGGAGATTGACACAAATGAGGCGCACGGGTTCCAGGACGGGATCTTGGGAGTCATCAGCCTGGTGACGGAAGATTTCAACAGACAAAACATTGACATGGAAGGCACACTGTTTGGCGCATATTCACTCCGTCCACTTAGCAGTACGGTCGTTCATGTGAGCATTTTTGTATTATTATTGTTATTGTTGTTGTTGTTGTTGTTGTTGTTATTGCTGCTGCTGCTTAGCAGAGACCAGTTTTAAAAAACTGTACTTTCATTAATTTTTGCTCTTTCTTTAGTTCTTTAGTTATAGTCATTTTCCTTTTAACAAATTCAAGAGCGATTAATCAGAGAGCAAACTACCTCTTACTTCTTTAAAATACTTTTAAAGAACTAGCACGGAGAAACTTTATTTTAGTGATTGTAAATGGATTGTACATATGTTAATGCAAAGTACTATATCCTGTTTTGTTCTCAAGACAAGCGCCTACAAACATCACTATGCACAGAAAGAGGTTGAAATTGGGATGTCAAGATATGAATAATAAACATATGTTCCTAGCGCTTCCATTGGCTAAAGCCTTCACAACTCAGACGTATCTATGCACTATTGTGGCGTTGGTACTGCTTACCTCTTTAGAGCATGATGATGTTTGTAGAGCATGTATCTCGAGAACAGGAGGGTGGTCTTCCCTTAAATTGTAGAAAATAGTAATAACTTTGTAAAAATTGTGTACCTGACTAGTCCTTTAAAAGCATGTTTACAGAGGGTGTTGACACACACGCGCACACATGCATGCTATTCACAGTATATATATATAGTTAATTATGTAGTCATTTTGTGAATAGTTCATGATACAAGTGCTGGAGAACCTGACACAGCCCGAGTTCGTGGCCCCCACGCCCCCCAGTCAGCACACGTACACCGTGTATGTCGGCTCCTTGCTGAGCATCCCGCTCTTCGCCAGACCCAGTCCTTCCAGCCCGCTGACCACGTGAGTACACACATCCTTCTGCTTCTATAAGAACACATGGTTCTGAAAATCTCTTTTAAGAAGACTATGCAGGCATTGTATTGCAACTCGCAACTCGAGCTAGACAAAGATGGAAAAAAGTCCATTCGAACTTCAAGAGCTCGTCTTGTGGGCAGGACCGTGACGGGCATCAGCGTGCAAGTGCTCAAGGACCACGTGGTGACTGTTCCCGCTCCTCAAGCAGACACATCTCGTGTTTCCCAGCGTGTGGTGCAGAGCCGCCTGGACTGGCGCACAGAAGATGAGGATGCTGGCTACTACATCGTCATGGCTGTCGCAGTCGATTCTGATGGGTAAGTGTCGGTGTAGGAATTAGGAGGGTGGTGGAGGAATCTAGTTCACTTGCGACTGTGTAAGCTTTGATTATGAAGGTTATAACGAATAAAGAAAAAGCTTATAAGACAGACACGATAGGCAAATGACATCGTAAAAAATGTAGTACCAGCTGGATAACCACAGATGACTGGTCATGGTGTTGCAGATTTGAAAGTATGGACAGAAGCTATGTTGTCTACATCAATCGTGAGTTATTTATTCCTTTCCAAATCTTACCATTATACGGGGGAGGGGGCATACATTTTGCGATACCAGTATATGTACATTAATTGTTTATTAATTTACTTATTAAATCTTCTAAAATTTGAATAAAATACAATATCACGATGACCCAGATCAATCACTTATGCAACAATGACCAATAGCAAACTATAATGCGATGTACATCTAGATCATTATTCATTAGTCAAATTTAAATGATTTTTCTTTCTGTACAGCACTTCGTTTGACCGCTTACGGACCTAATGGGGTGAGTTTTATTTTAAAAAGTTATACACAATCATACGGTCTTCGTCAAAAGAAAGAAAAGTGAAAGGATTTTCTTAAAGTTTAAGCATTGAAATTGCTGGCGGTCCTCCTTTCATAAGGACCCTCATTAAGGAACTGGTGGAGATTAATCTCATAACAACCTGAACAGATTTAGAGAAAGAACCTGGCGTAGATAGTGAATTGTGTGCCATGGAGAAAATAAAGAAGCTAAACCAGTGACCACCCAACAATATGACGGCACACTAGATATAATCGTAGTTGATATTTTTTACTGGAAAACAAAACAAAACTATGACCATTTTGTACTGGCACTTCGCTGACTTTAAGTATAACAATAACAGATGAAAGGTCGATGTATTGTCTACAAAAGGGTCATTATTATAGGTTAATGCTTTAAAAGTATTACAATAGCAGATGAAAGGATGTATTATCTGCAAAAGAATGAATATTGTAGGTTGCAGACTTCACCCTTACACAAGTTTATTGTCACAATGTTGCAAGGTGTTCTGTCAGAACAGTTCATTACAGCTTTCTTACACATTTCTTACACTGGTCACATAGTAAAGAGTTAGAAGAGGTTCACCGAAAAATGCAAATAAACGAACCACTGCAGGTCAAGAGAGAAGGTCTCGTCCTCCTGCAGGACGACAGGCTGAGAGAATGACATTGTACAGATTGTTACAGCTTCACAGTCTTACCTCACTCACCCCGTTACTCAGGTCTCTCTAAGATACATTGACTTCTCGTGAAAGGAAAAGAACTTACTGGCTCTAAAAGTTCTGATGGCTCCTCAAGGGGAAGAAATGTTAGTGCAACATATTAGCAATACCTTGATAAGTAAAGCTGTGTTCATTTTAAGTGACATCGCTTTGAAAGGGACAGCTAAAATCAGGAAACTTGAAAACTTTCAGGATAACCCAACATAATCACGATGATATAGTAAGTCAGATTATATACAGGTGTGCACAGACTTCATACTGCAATATACTTAAAATGTTACTTGGAAAATTCTCTTTCTAATAGGAAGAAAAATAATTATAACTAATAATATAAAATAATGTTTTAAGTCTTTATTGTTTTGTGCTTCTGTTTTTATTTTATTTTTTTATTTTGATTTTCTTCTCGAACAGAGCGAACCATACTTTCCTTTTCTACCTGACCCAGGAGATGTTACCTGCCTTCTGAACTCTACTTGTTCTTTTCCAGTATACGTAGCTCCTGGTAATTCCGGGTAAGTATTTGTCATGGCAAATATTCTTGAAGTTTATAGAAAGCATCATTGTTCGCACGAAATTTCCTTCTGCGTGAATGAATGCAGAAATGTTTTTCTTTCTTCTTTTATATTCTGCAACCACTGTATGTAGCATAAATAGTATAAGCTATAAAATAAACTTAAATAGGAAATTACAATTAATATTTCATAATTTTAGTTAATGTAAATTACTCCACTCCTTCAGGAACAAGATCATCTCTGTTAGCATCATCAACGGACAAACAGATATTCCAGGAACCGAATCAAACCACCTACAGAATGTAACCTTTCGTGGAAATCAGGTTTATCGCGCTGATATCAACTTCACTGCAGAAATTCTGGGGAACCGCACTGTCTGCCTCCGAGCTGTAGACGAACAACAGTTTGTTGTCAAACTTTTTTATTTTTATGGATGAACGATATTAAGGAATGTAGGTCTCTATTAGTGAACATCAACATTTTTTTCTTTCATGATATGACATTTTTTTCTGATGAGATTTAGCCTAGTCGGACATCTCTTGAAATCTTCTACATGCTTTCAAAGTCCACTCTCTATCTACTTATTAACTGATTGTGCAATTTTTGAAAGTGCCTAACACAACTTTCCAGCACTAAGTGTCAATAACATAAAACTAAGTAAACGGCCTTCACATTAAACTAAGACACATTTCAAGATGTCGTAATAACAAGCACATGTGTACAAACATTTTAATAATAATGTTATAAATAAGATTTAAATGAACAAGTCAAACAGAGAAACATCATTGCTTTGATTTAGTTTGTTTACACCCATTAAAGGCAAAATTTGTTTTTCAGACTGGAAATTGAAAAGTGCCTGAACGTTACTGTGTTTCCACCAAGTAAGTAAAATTAACTACAACGGCTTCAGACTTAAAGTTTCTATCATTAAGAAACGAGTCACATGCACGCACGCACGCACGCACGAAACAAATATGCATGAAAGTCTAAACACAAACATACATATGCAAAGAAACAACCAGACAAACTCATTCCACTGTTGTTTTTGAGCGTCATTGTTTTTAGAATATTTCTATTTCAGTTATCATTCATTACTACACAGCGAGCTGTTAGCAGCACAATGCTCTACTCTTCTGACTATCATCACTTTTATATCTTGATTATTAATGTATATATTGAATGAATCAAGCAATCTAGAACTAATGCTAGATTTTGCAACATCAAATCTTAGCCGAAAACGGTCGAATGAAATCCATCTTCAAAGCTGGTTTAGTTGGTTTATTTTTGGTGGGAAGCGGGATGGGTTAGACGGACAAAGCCGTTTATCATCTGTCATGTTCAAGTTAATGGAACTGCTTGATATGGACTAACACAGACTCATTTATCCCTATGTGTCTGCTTGTCCAGATCCCTGTGACAACGATCCGTGTAAACTTGGGTCAACGTGTCTGGCACATGGGACCAACTTCACCTGTGTTTGTTCACCTGGCTACAGTGGAATCACCTGTAATGACTGTAGGTTGATCATTCTTGTAAGATGACATTATTTACAATACACATGTCTGTGTATAATGCACAATGAGGACGCATGATCCTTGAAAACATATACACTTCAGAAATCTGTTTCAGGGATTGACCCATGTTCATCTAGCCCATGTGAACATGGCGGTCACTGCCTCAGCAAGGAACTCACCAACCCAACTTTTTTTGTCTGTTCTCATTGTAATGCGGGTTACACTGGCAGAAGATGTGAAATAAGTAAGTTAAACCCTAAATATGGTCTGTTTGCAAATAAATTTGAAATTTGCAGCTTCCACACATGCTGCAATACTTTGATGTAAGGTAACATGCGTTTGGTTATGAATTAACGGCAAGCAATAATAAAGTTGAACGAATGACAAGAAACTTATTTACCTCTCTTATACTCTTAAGTTGATCGAGATCTGGTTATAAGGGGAGATGAAGTGCAAACAGTTGTAAGTCAAATGGCCATGTCATAGTTCACAGTAACAGTCAATAATTATAATGTCCCCGAAACTTAGCATACCTGACATTCCCGCATGCGCACTCTTTCTCTCTCTCTCTCCCTTTCTCGCATGCACGCACGCAAGCAAGAGCAAAGGGTGGATGAAACTGGAATACCCGGAGGAAATCACCTATGGTGGGCCATGTAAACAGGTATCAGGTATGTCGGAGCCGAGATACGAACCCACGGCACCCTATCCATACTATCTTGGTGACAGGGGCTTTGACCACTGCACCACCAACCACCTCATCGCCCGATTTATCGCCAATTTCCATTAAAACAATATTTGTTCACTAGCTCTCTACCTATTTCTAACATCAACGCTTAAAGTGAGATTTAGCTACCCAGCTGAAAGAAAACATAGCGTATAGTTATCATCAGCTAATGCTAGCTATTAAAGTGTGCGATTCATAGATGTCGATGGCTTTAGGAACCTTTATTAGGTACTTGCTGAAATGTGTAATGTTTAATGTTTTCTATCGAATTGATGTGGAATTCGATGATAATACATTGTGTAAATCAAAGTTAGGAAACCTCAAGGATGCTAGTAAATCGTCCTCCAAAACAACCAAATCTTGCTTAACAAGCTCTTTTTTTCTTTTGACCATCAAGACATTGATGACTGCAAGAGTAACCCCTGCCACAATAATGGAGTTTGTGTCGACGAAGTCAATGGTTATCACTGTCAGTGTGCGGCTGGTTACAGCGGACAGAATTGCGACACAAGTGAGTTGTATCACCTGGAAAATTCATTTAGTTAAAAGCTTTTTTTCCGTACATTCTGCTTGCTTCTCTAGATTTTCAAGATATATATATATATCAAGCTAATGCTCAGAGGTGGAAAAGAAAATGAATGAAAGTATCTTGTTTTTACGGGAGACTACATGTCATTTAGAGATGTGTCCATAACAGGCTAAATATAAAATAATAAATAACTTTAAATCCATATAATAAAAGGAAGTTACTTTGAATCGATACACAGATAATCAGTAGCACACATAGGTTACAGACAAACTAAAATAAGCATTGTGAAACACCTTTAGATAAGACTGGCGATAATGTCTTGTGACATAGAAATGCATTTGTGTATCTTTTGACAGTTGTAAATCCGTGTGCTGGCTACAACTGTTCCTACGACTCAGTGTGCACGATCATCGCTTCCGGTCCTGTCTGTCTTTGTCCACTAGGACAGACCGGAGAACGCTGTCAATCAAGTAAACTCTCTTGTAGCATGTCTGTCTTTGCTCTCTAGAACAGAGTAGGGAAAAATTGTTACATCAGTAAGCTCTCTTGAGGAATATGTCTGTCTTTATCTCCTAGACGGAGTGGGGAGTACTGTCAAACTTTAATTCGCTTGTGTGTATGTGTTGGGACAAAAGAGCGGGTATTTTTCTGTATGTTTTCCGACTTGTACATTCTTAAATTAGCTATAGCTTCTTGAGAATTTCAGCACTGCACTTTTTGTCTAATAAAGATATTGTGTCTTTCAGAGACAGAAGACATTCCTCTAAACTCTAGTGTAACCTCGCAGCAGGTATGACCAATATTCGATACAGTCACGGTTGCGTCTCAAAACAATGTGTAATATTTTATTACAATATTTCCGGGCGTAAATTGTCTGATTTTTTATAACTAGTGACAAAGGCGGCGATGACAATTAGGATGTTTAAGATGTGTTGAGGGTAGAAAGATATGCAGTAAATAATGAAACTAAACCGGAAAGAGGAACAATGTTACTTTATCTAACTGTGGCTATTTAGTCTAGTTACTGGTTAACTTTATTTTCTCGCTCTTGTAGTATCTCTATTGCAGACCAAAGAAACGTGAAGGGAAAGTTCAGTTACACATTTCTGCAACATAAATCAAACTATTTCTGGTAAAGATTTATAACAGAAGGAGATTACGCGAGCTTATTATTTGATTATTTTGTTTTCTATAAACATATCAGCCCCACGCTACTGTGCCCACTCCCAGACCTGGCATGCAGATAACCTGTGACGTAGGAACCACGTGCCAGATACCACTCTACATAACCGGAAATATGAGGTGTGAATGATTGATTGATTAAAATAGGCCATTTGTGTTTGGGACAGCTGTCTGCTATTATGCTGAAATAAGCTTAAAGCATAAATGGGTAATTCATGGCTTTAGATAGACAAATTCTTCAAGGCTGTTATTGTTGTTTATCAAGATAAACTTGATTTTCCAAGCAAAGTCCGAAGTCTGTTATAAATATTGTTTACCTATACAAATATTCCTCTCAGCTCCCCTCCAACGGTACACCGGGGAACATCGTCTCCAGAAATAGCCACGGTAATATCTCCGCTAGTGACAGACAACTCCACAGGCTTGACCACTCTGACGTCATCACTCTCCGTGACGCCGCAGGAGGCAGGTGATCATCACGTGTGCGTCGACATCCTTGACCCCAAGACGTAAGACCTGCCTTGATGTTTCGCTTTCTCCCTCAATCTTCTGTTTTCCTTCAGGATGCTTTCTTCGACTCATTGTCGGTAAATTGTAACATGCTAAATCTTTCTCCTCTTCTTGTTTCTTCCAGACAATTCGTGGAGCAGCTTTGTTACCTGATTACGAGTCAGAACAGTTCAGGTGAGATCATCACACTAGTAGAAACTGTAGCGGCAGTTGTAAGAATAGTGCCAGTCATTCATCCACATATTGCATTGATATGTCTAATTTGAAATGCCGGACCGGCACCTTAACGAGTTCATGATTATTAACCTACGAGGACTGAGTGAGGTCAATAGGTCACCAGGCTTTGAATACAACTATGTGAGCCATTTATGGATGGGGTGGTGTGCTTGATTTCCGTGAGTAGTGTGGGTGCTAACCATTTTTCTGTAAGGGATCTTATAAGAGCTCTCCACCCCTACATCTGTGAAACACAGCCTTGCGTAACCTGCAAATCTCTTTAAACGCTATTTATGAAAGAAAGATGCGAAATGTAATCGAGTCTATCATGTTGAAAAGGAAGTTTGTAACATACCACAACAACTGTGTGATGGCTGGAAGAAATATGGAAACGAAAGAATAATCAATCCCGAGTTTGATCCTCATGCAAGAGTGTATGATACATTTCAATACTCATGGCAAACTGTTATGAGAATATTTTGAAATCATAAATAACAGACACGTATCGACTACAGAAGCTTATTTCCAGTCGTCCACTGTTGCAGGTCCCACTCCACCTACAGTGAGTACACAGTCGTGTATAAGTGTGTCTGTATGTGTTCTTGCGCGCGTCAAATAGTTCTAGACGCTAGCAGGTATTGGAACAGGTTCATGCTGTCAAAATTAGTTTTATTTGGAAGCCGATTCATCACCACAAGTGTATAATCCTCAATCGTAATTACTATACTTTCGTTGTATAAAGGGAAAGGAGAAAATGGTGTGTAGTCGGATCTAAGCTTGTTAGCCATTGGTGTAGTCATTCTATTAATAGCGTTGGTTACCAGGCTGGCCTTTTCACCGCCGGTACCCCACCAGACGGCGCGACGATAGCGTGTCATGCTGACTTGCCCTGTCATGTCATTACACAGACGCAGGCGTCTAAAAACAGCTGGTGAGTTGAATATCTCCACTTCAGAGATGCTGAGCGCGAAAAATTTCTATGAAAATGGCGCCATTGTATCTTCATTTTAACCATCAGAACTCAAAACTATTTTTTTTTTCCAAATAATTTCGAAATCTTAACAGATTAAGTTGTTTGTACGCAAGGCATTGTGTTCTACGTCATAAAAATGAGGAATTCAATAAATGCAACACATAAACTAGAAACCGATGAAGATCGATTAGTATTCTTTTTATTCGTGAAATCTTTATTTTGAACTCGTATCAAATTTTCATTGTCTAATTAACTAACCATTTGTTTTCGACGGTATATGTCTGCCTTGTTAAGTTTGCCTCTCATTTATATCTCTTGAGTCTAATAAACTCATCTCCTTTAGTATCTCAGTAAGACCGGCAACTGGAAGTGCTGTCGTCTTTAAAACAGTACTCGGGAATAACAGCACGTGTGCCTCGGACGTGCTATTCACGCCTCTCAACTCGTCGCAAAATGTCTGCATTGTTGCAGGGTCAGTGAAAACAGTTTAAAGACCTAGCTTGTTACGCGTTTCTTTTTCCTAATGAGCGGATAAAGCTCAATGCAAGATACTGTTATAAAAAAATATAGGCAAGTACACCGGCACCTCTTGCCGTTCTCAAGACATGTCCCTACAAACATCACCGTGTACCATGCAGAAAGAGATCAAAATAGTGACGTCAGGTTTGTACATGGCCTTAGTTCTTTCGCTGGCTGGGGCTTCCTGTGAATTGTGGTTGGCATACATATATCTTGATAACGGACTGGGTATTTACCCAGATTAGAGGAAACAGCATCTTTCTACAAGCTTTATCCAGTCATTTGAAAAACTAGTTGCGCCCCTTTAGACCATCAAAGATATATTGCTTAGGTCGAATGAAAGAATCTAGGATAAATTGACAGTGGGCCGAGAGATAATTTTAACCGTGACACAGAATGTAGTAAATTTTTGTTATAAAAATTCAAAATTCAGTTTACGTAGTTTTATGGCTGGTGGATTTTTAATGAGATGTGTTTTTCTGATCTTTTTGTATATTAAAAAAAAAAAAAACAGAAATGGTGGAGAGAGGCGCTGCTATCACGTGGAGACCGTAAACAACCAGAGTAAGTTAAGAGCAATTAGATACTGATTCTCGAAAGACACCTTTTTATTTGAAACCAGAAAACAAAATCAATGCAGTAACTTTAGTTTACTGTAAATGTTATAACACTTCTAAATCAGTATTTTTTTTTTTTTCTACTCGTCTGTTTGACCTGAGCTGTTTTGGTGCTGACAGCGGACGCATGCAAATCAAACCCTTGCCACAACAATGGTGTGTGCCTAAACAAGCTCACTCAGCATGATGGCTACGTCTGCGTGTGCCCCGTGCCTTACAAGGGAGACAACTGTGATGATGGTATGCTTACCTAAGCGATGTTAGTCACTTGACAAAAAAATAAAAATGAGCCTTTTGCGTAATTATCTGTGACATCAGTGATCATTTGTACTGCTTGGCCATGACTTTTTTGAACTTTGCCGTGCAGTGGGTGACTGTCAGGACAAACGTTGTCTTAACAACGCTGTGTGCGTCAGCGACAACCATGGCTTCCACTGCGACTGTCAGCCAGGCTACAGCAGCGACGACTGCCGCTACGGTCTGTCTTGAATAGTAGCAATTTCTTCTGTTATTCCTCCTCGTCATCTTGCTCCTGATCATCTACATAATCTGTGTAATCACAGTGACAATACTGAGACAGACATTAACACACACGCACGCACGCACGTACTCCAACACACGCCAACATGCGCACTGTTGTCTTACCTTTCCTTCATATGTCTAAACTTACAAAAATCTCTCTTCGTGCGACCAGAGCCAGAAAAATGTCAGCAGATGGTGTGTCATGGCAACTCGATCTGCCTGTTGAGGGATTCTCAGCCTTACTGTGAGTGTCATCCGGGGCTGGAGGGTGACAAATGTCAAACTCGTGAGTAGTATTTTATTTCTTTGTACAGGCGGTAATAACTGCTGAGTCTTTATGTCTCTGGGGCTAGTCGAACATCATGCTTCGAAAACTTAAAACATTTTTAAAGAAAATTTTGAAACCTTTCATTCTTTTATTTTTTTGCAAAATTGCTGCATTTAAATGTGTTGTAAGAAATGTGCTAATGGAAAAGACAGTCTGCCTGAAAGAGTTTTATCTTATTCAAACTTTTAAAAATCTTACTCAAGCAAGTTCTAAACCTGTCTTGCACATGTAAATAGATTTAAGGCCTAAAAGTGTTTAAAATTAACTGTGTGTCATTTAACTGGCGCCTTACCAAGTATATTGCAATTATTTAAAAAGTTAAAGCTGAAGCGAGTGCTACAGTTCGTGATTCTGTCGACAGAACAACTGGATATCCCTTTGAATAAGTCAGCTGCTACTGACAAGGTAACTATACCAGCTTTACTTTCAATTCAAACTATAAATAGTTTTGATAATTTAAATTTTACATGTATAACTGTTTGCACTAATCTACATTTTTCTGCATTAACCTATTATATTAGAAGTTACTTTTCGAGTAACCTTTGCTATTTCAGGCATGTTACAGAAACTAAGTAATACTTACAACTGTTATAATCAGACTGGCCCTGTTTGACTGATAAAAATGCATAAAGACAGCCTGAAGATGGCAAAAAGAATACAATGACACTATTGTTAATTAAAACTAAACGACCATAAACTGAAACGAAATATATTCTATTCACTGCTAAGTGTTGAAGAAAATTTTTTAACCCAAAACTGCTCTGCCTAAATTGCAGCCTCATCTCATAGTGCCAACGACGGGAACTGGACTCAATATCACCTGTGAAGTGGGGACTACCTGTAGATTACCTGTCTTTTTCACTGGATCGCTAAAGTAAGCAAAGGGAAAAACAAATATTGTGCATAAAGTGAAAAAAATACGATAGGTGAGGAGTGTTAACTTGGATATGAAACGGCGTGTATTTGAATTTTGCTTAGTCTGCTGTCAGCATCTCAGGTAAGGATTGCGTTTTGCCCTTATCTCAGGTCACCACCGACAGTGACCACAGTTCTACCAACCCCAGGCCTGAGGTCAGACATGTCAGTTCCACAGCCGGACACCGGTGGCGGCCCAGCCTCCGGCCTCAAGTCCGTACTAAGCATCACCCCCAGCCTCGCCGGTCAACACCACGTGTGTGTGCAGCTTCACGACCCGCCAAGGTATGATTGACTATTGCTAAGTCATATGGATAGTCCACTAGACAGGTCAGAGTACACATTAGGATGGATTGTGGGGACGACTAGAAGACCGTAGTTCAGTCCAATGTATATTGTTCTTTTTTTCTTTATTTGCTGTACCTGTTCTCGATATTCTTCAGTAATAACCAGCTGATACATTCAATTATCTCGGGGAATATTCTTGGAAATTCGTTGCGAGATGTCATATCAGTAATTTAAGAAGTGATGGAAATATTGGCGCGCACGTGTACATAATGTTTCTGCAGTTTTGTAGAGAATCCAGGAGTGTATTTAGACTGTAATAGGCTGCTCATCGCCGTCCATAATTGTCTTCTTTCTACACATGAGATGCAACAAAAATCGATTTTTGATCATCAGTCATGTAATGAAAACTATTGACATTTTTAATTGCAGCGGAGACACAGACAGCGTGTGTTACCTTATAACCAGTCAGGAGCCTGGAAGTGAGTACATGCCAGTGTAAAATGTCGTCTGCCAAGTTGTTATATCTGTCAAAATCGAAATATGGATCCTCAAAGTAAAAACAAAATTTTTTATGAAGCATCACCAGAATACCGAAAACCTCAGATTTTCTAACCAGAAAAATTAAAATCTGTACGATTACTTGCAACATGCAAACTTTGCAGGTGTATCTGGAAATGGTGGATCAAGCACACCGGGTGGTGTAGGAGAGTCTACAACAACTGCGCCAAAACAGGTGAGCGACGAACAGCAGGGTGCTTCATTCCGATTTCATTCCATTGTCAGAACTGTATGTGTCACGTGTTTGGAGCGTCCTACACAACACGGTACATGCATTGGAAGAATTAATGTACAGTTTGCATATTAATAAGTGACTAAGACTGTCGTATACGCAAGCTATCAGATAAGTTATAAATGTGGTCAGTTATTATGACAGGGAGGAGGTACTTTCGCTACAACGTCTGTACCAGACGGCTCTCAGATCGTCTGTCATTCTTCACGACCATGCCGGCTTGTCGCCTACACCGTGAAACCTGCCTCTGGTTCCTGGTGCGTCTTGCAAGCTTCCTTTACGCCAACAAGAACCATTTTTAAACTGATAAGTTGTTTAAAGTCTTTCTTGTCCCTGTGTACAATAAGCAGCTTTGTTCCTACGTTTGACTGTACGCGTGTTGTAAGGGTAGGAGTTAGTGCACATGAGTGTGCGAAGATGACACTGCTTCAGTGTGCCTGTACTGTTTAGTGTACCTGTACTATTTCAGTGTACCTGTACGGTCCCAAGCTGTAGGTGTGTACGCATTTGATACGTTTGAAGTGGACTCCAGCACGTGTGGTACGAACATGCTTGTAGACTCGCATACACTTGGAAGCCAAGAAGCCTGCATGGAAGTTGGGTAAGGAAACATGTATTTTCGTGTTTAGTGTGAAATGTACCGACAATTGATAACCTGATGTTTATTTTTGACGTGAAATATCCACGCACACGCGCACAAGCGAGCAATATATATATATCTATTTTCTAAGAACTTTTACTTACTATTACAACAATAGTAATAATAAAAAGAAATGGAAGCTCTGATTTGCTGTTGATTTTATTTAAATTGTTCCATCAGGTTTGGCGGAGAAAGGCGCTGTTACAAGGTGGCAGAGGTAGACAGCACAAGTAAGTGTTTGAGACGTACAGATCTGTAAACAAGTTCCAGGTGTTTTTTAATTTAGCGTCAGTTGGATTAAACAGATGGAAGGAAACGGTAGCATCTGCTGTAGTAACAGTGTTTTACAAATAAATACGTCTTTTTTCGATAGTAGAAAATTAGGACGGTGTGACATACTTTCAAAACAAATCTGTTCTCCACCGCGTCCCCTTCCATCACACTAACATTAAAAGCGATTTAAAAAAAATTGTCATTGTACATTTACAAACTCTTACATGTAAACGACATTTACCATTTACAGGCGATCCGTGCAATAGCAGTCCATGTAAGAACGGAGGCAAATGTATCAACACTCCACAATCAACTCCTCCTTATTCCTGCGCATGCCCAGCGCAATTTCCTGTGGCCCCAAACTGCGACACAGCAGGTAACTTTGAGCCTCACATTGTTTACATTTCTCGTCTGCTTACTCTCACAGTTCCTAGAAAACTATTCCTGTAAACATCCACTGCCTTGCATGACGATTACAGACACAACTGCATCAGCTCTGACGTCACCACTGACATCACTAGGCTCTGAGACAGGAGCTTCTTCGTCATCATCAGTGACCTCATCGAGCAGTGATGACGTCAGTGCTTCCACGCCGCTTGCCTCATCACCAGACCCTCTCACGTGCAGCACCCTCCACTGTTCTGCGGACGCTGCGTGTGCACTAATCCTGTCCAAACCGGTTTGTTTGTGCCCGTTAGGACAAGTCGGTGATCAGTGTCTGACAAGTAAGATACTCTACTCCTTCCTGGCTACTCATTAAAACAAAACAAAAAAGTTTTCCCTTCATTTTTTGTAGCCAAACACTATTTTAAAAATGCGACATATTTCTTTATTGTAAAAATTTGAGAAGTTTTGTAACAGTTGCATTTATAAGTTGGTTTCATCTTGTTTTAAATGGGAAATTTATTTCGCAGAAAACGAAGACACTCCTGTCAATCCAAACACTACACAGGTAAGTGTAAGTAAGAAGTGATAACATTTTTCATATGAACTTGTGACAAAAGTTCGTCTCTGGCATATAATCGGACTTAGGTTGCTTACAAAATTTTTCATTTTTCTTGGTTGAACCTGAAACTACATCAATTTGTGAATAAAAGTTTCAGGAGATGCATATGATAAAACTGACCTTCTGTCTGTTGTTTACATGTTTTGTGTGTTTAAATTAGTGAAAAGGGTCATCGCCGAAGAAAAATAAACTGTAGCCAGCCTACGTAGCATCACGTTTGACGTGAATTCTATTCATACTACGAAATTTAAAACATTTGGGCTGCACTGAGACTTTTCACGTGGATTGGAGAATATTGTTTAGAATTGTATTATAGTGTAACCTCGATTTACAGGCTGCTTAATCGTACACCCACGCCTTCAATAAAAAAAAAAAAAAAATGAAGAAAAAAATCTTAAGTGCGAAGTCGATAAAGTAGTCCAGGCGCTCTGAACATTACGTTCACATCTAAAATGTAAGAAAAAAATGTAAATTTTCTGATTCATTTCTGCTTATTAAACTCTATTTTATATAACTATTTCTATACAATTATTAAAAGCCAACATTTATTCCAGCCTCACGCAGTGGTACCGACACTACCATCGGGTTTGCAGATTACTTGTGACATAGGAGAGACATGTCAAATACCAGTCTACGTCAACGGAGATCCCAGGTAACCAAAGGGAAAAGGAGTAATAAAGTATGTCAGTAGTTTTGAACACCATGAGAATTTTTGCAAGCGAGCTATTTAGGCTATTTTAACAAATAATAAATGTGCATATAAAGGGCTATAAAAATTGAATGCATAATTTTAAACAGATCCCCTCTCACTGTCAACCGGGGACCTTCTTCTCCTGAGGTGGTCACCGCTGTCTCTCCACCTGTAAAGAACAACTCTACTGGCATTTCCGTTGTGAAGTCAGTACTGTCTGTGACGCCACAGGAAGCTGGCGATCATCATGTGTGCGTGGACATCGTGGGATCTGATGTGTAAGAGTTCCTAACCAATAAATTATTAGTCTCAACGTTTTGAGAAAAGGATAGTTAAGAGAAGGCATGAATGCTGTTCACTTGATTTCTCTCCTCAAAGAGACGCTTCCTTACCAATCATCATGAACAATAAAACTGCTGATTGCTGAATAAATTTTCATCAGAATGTGTTTTGAAAGACTGAGACTTTTGCTCAGAGATGTTATGCCTGTTTTTATCGTGATGGTTTACTATCTGTTACAGTAACGCTGTCGATCACATCTGCTACTTCATCACCACTCGACCCAAAGGTACGAGAGAGTCAGATGTCTACTTGCATGAGTGACATGCCATTCTGGGTACATGCATGCCTGCTTATAACGGGCTGGGTATTGGTTTCGAAACTGCAGTCTACTCGTGCTGCCACCTGTTGCTTTTTTGTTATAAAAAACAAGTTCATTAAGACTTTTTCTGTATGGTTTTCGTTCTCAAATTTATTGCCTGTGTGTATCTATATGTATATTCCCCTGCACGGTCTTTTTATTTATTACCTATGTCAATATTATTTCATAGGAACATCCAAAAATACGACAACAAGCCCCACGGTAAGTAAAAGCTGCCTTATCGTTGTGACTGAAATGTTGGTTGTGTGTCCTTCGGTGTGCGTGTGTGTACTTGCCCGTTGGTCTGAAAGTATTTTCATGAGAAACCTTTTTCCAAAGAGGGAGGGCTAACTTCCCCGCGGGATTATTATTATTGTTCAGTATCTCATAGTCGCAATACCTCATTGATTGACGAGATTGCAAGATTTCTTTTACGAGAGTATCAGTTTTTAATAAAGTTTATGTTAATTGCTTTTTCTGGAATCTGCCATCCTAGAGCGGACGCTTTTCACCTGGCACTCCACCAGGCGGCGCCACAGTTGTCTGTCACAAGGAAACGCCCTGTCACATGATTGCCTTTACGGAAAAGAGTTCTAATGGAAACTGGTGAGTTTTACAGACCTGTCTATCCGCATGTAGCATTTTGAAAGGAATCACGACCATATTGAAAAGATGTTTTTACCTATTAGGTAATAAAGAAACATAAAGCACCACAAAGATAGGATCACCACCAAAGACAGTGAGCTGGAAATACTTTAGCACAATGCGTGTGTTGTATGATTGTTAGCACCCCGGTGGTGCCAGCAAGCAGTGGAGTGTTCATCTTCAAAACCAACCCCAGTGACCAGAGCACGTGCGGCTCGGATGTTCTCCTGGTGCCGACCAACAGCTCACAGAACGTCTGCATAGCAGTGGGGTAAGCACCGATAACTTAATTCAGCAGTGTCTGGCATATAGAAATGAATGAGATTCATATTTAAAGGCGTAGAAAAAAATTATCTTGAAAGGAAAATATGTTCTCATTTTATTTTTCCCAGTTAATCCTCAATTTTAACCAGTTAACATATGTGGACACTTAATGTGTAGGTATTTTCTATCAGCTTTCAGACATTATATTAAATTCATCATGTATTATTTCGATGGATATACATTCATATATTGAGAGATATGTCCCACTGTAGTGATGTTATTATTGATATATTGATCAGTATATCGATTATTAATTTTGATATAAAATGTTTTACTATCCATATAGAGCTAATGGAGAGATCCGCTGCTTTCAAGTGGAGGTAGCAAACGACACAGGTATGTGACAATTCTTACAAAACTCGCAGTAGTAAAATGATCGCGTTTAATTGTTATCATATTATGATAGGATTCTCGACGACAGGATTGTGAAAAAAAAAAAGAACTCTGAGGAATTAGACAAATGCGGGATTTCTTAAATTATATTTTAAGAACTGTATTTGAATATTATAGAAATTAAACATCGCTTGCACGATTCTAAGTACATGTACAATCCATGAACAATCCATTTTATGAAGGTTCTGTACTTTTTAAAGTATAAATAGGCAGCAAAAATACTATTCCCCTTTTAACAGCGGACACATGTAAATCAGTCAACCCATGTCTGAACAACGGTGTCTGTGTGAACAAACCGACATCCCCTGCTGGTTATGTTTGTGCCTGCACCATGCTGTATACAGGCACCAACTGTAGTCAAGGTAGGCAATTTGTACACTAATGGAGCTATGTGAAAAAATTAAATGCAAAAATTCTTCAAAGAAATTGTAGCGTACGCTTCTTTCACTTTAGTATCTATAAATTTAAAACAGAGTTATGCGTTTAAAGAGTAGAAGTTATTTTTATTGTAGACAGGGCAGTGTCAAACTCCCCCATCCCGCCTTTCCGTCTCTCTCTACCTTCCTTGTATGATCATAATGCTAAAATTAAAATCATTCATAAATTCACTCAGTATTAGCATTTGAATTTCACGATTTTTTCAGTGTTTTTACTTTTCTGTCCACAGAAAATCAAGCCATTCCTTTGAACAAATCTGTTATTCCTGATAAGGTAGTGTACACTGCTGCAATGGTTTCATTGAAAACTTGTCGCTCGATATTTTTATGCTTAGCAATTTTTCTCCATTTACTCTGATCCTCATATTTTATCATGTTTGTGAAAACACTTTGCTACTTATCGTTAATTGTCTGTAAGAAATTAATGTTAATAAAGCTTTCGACATGTTTAAATATTAATGTAATACATTTATGATTGTATCATTGTAGAGAGACGAGGAAGTCTCATAACATGCAGCCTAAAACAACACATTAAAAAAACTGCAGTTAACTTTCTAAACCCTACAAACCCTCTTCTTCGAAAAGAGAAAAACAAACAGTATACGCAGGCTTTTCTAATTAAGGGCAGTAACTAGCTACTGTTTCCTGTGTCTGTCAGCCTCACGCCATCATACCCACAGCACCAACTGGTCTCAACATCAACTGCTACGTCGGGTCTACCTGTCATGTACCTGTCTACATGGTCGGGTCCCGATCAGGGTAAAATACATTTAGTCTCTTTCTCTTGCTCTCTCTCTCTCCCTCCTTCCCTCGACCTCTCCATCCACTTTTCTCTAAAAACTTTTTTAATACATTCTCAGCTTCGTGCAATCCTTGGGTAGATATAGATCTGACATATGAGATATAGATGTTACATGTAGATACAGATGTTACACGTAGTAATAGATCTTACATATAGATATAAATATAGAGACCAAAACAAATGTAAAGAAGTGCAGGTGACACTTAATTACCTCATTCAGATAACTTTGTTGACACTCATTGCTGCTCTATGAAGCTAAAAGCATACACAGGTATAAAACAGTATCTATTTAAGAATTAAAATTATGGTTATTTCCTTAAAACACTTTGTTGTGCTTCTTTCTTTAGTATGACACTTTACCGACAAAATAAAAATCGTTCAATAAATGTTGTGAAGTTAACATTCCTAAAGAATACATGACAGCATCTTTAGTATTCTGTTTTGTCTCCCTTCACTTGGGTACTTAAAATGGCCGTTATTACTCTCTCACATTTGCTATAGAACCTTTCCTGGTGTCACCACAAGTTTATCATCGCCTGGACTGACGTCATCGGTTTCTGATCCCCACCCGGACAACATCACAGGCACTCCAAGCGGCCTGAGGTCAACTCTTAGTGTCACACCCTCTCAAGCAGGCCAGCATCATGTGTGTGTGGACATCAAAGGGCAAAGCGGGTACGCTTGTCAGATTTTCTGTCAATTTGATACTCGATTTCAAAAGTAGATTTTGCACCGAGCTTGAAACAGCATTTTAAAAAAAAACAACTGAAATTGGATTGTCACAGTAAGAAGCACGATATGGATGAACTTTGTTATACAACACCAGATTTTCGTTTGCATGTTCGTTGCTGGAAAGCTGCTCGCTTCCTCGGTTGCTTTACTCTCGTTGCAGAAAAAGCTGACTTTGATTATGAACTTCTAATATATTTCAGTGTCAACTCCGACACAGTTTGTTACCTGATTAACAGCTTACCTCAGCAAGGTAACATCATGCCTCCTTAACATGTACTGTCATAAACAATACTAATCATCAAAAGTAATTATTACATTTCTTTTGTGTGTCAAAGAAAAAAGGTGAAGGCAATTTAAATACAACAAGAAATGTAGTTTTTGTAACTACAAGAAACTATGAAGTGCATCAACAGTTACAAACTAAGATGAAGAGAAAGAAACAAGAAAATCAATTGTAAAGAACATAATATATAAATGTTATCACCTTTTCTCGCGAGTTTTATTGTTTAATGTTTTCCAGCCCCCATAGGCAGAAGTACAGTGAAGCCCGGATCCACGACTGTTCCTGCATCACAAGTAAAAATAATTTATAAAGAACTTCGTTTCCGAAACAATAAAAGGGCATTGTCAAGAGAGATATTTATTAATGATTGTTGTTTTTCACTAAGCGTTCCTTTTATTTTAATGAAGCAGCATACAGCTTCAAGTAAGTTCGAGACATACTACATCATGTGAGCACGGAACACAATTTTCATGCATGAAATTTGTCCTGCTGGCAGGGAGGAAGGCATTTTGCAGACACCACACCAGCAAACGGCTCACAGATAGTTTGCCATTCTTCAAGACCTTGCCGCTTCGTCGCCCACACTGAACAGCCTGCCAACACTCCCTGGTGAGTCTAGAGAACACTTTTATGAAGACACATGTTCGAAAAAATATAGAAAAAACAGGGCTCACCTTGTGTGGCACAGTATAATAGGACGTATAATATAAATATTGCCTAAATGGCTCTCTCTTTCTCTCTCTTACTCTGTCATTGTCGTTTTTTCTCAAGCGTACCTGTGCAGCCTAACAGTTTGGGAGTTCATACCTTCGAGACACATTCCGAGGATGTCATTACCTGTGGAACCGTTATGCTGATAGACCCACTCACTCTCAGCAATGGAGAAGCGTGCATTGATACTGGGTCAGTGTGTGCTCCCTTTAATTGTTTCGTTTGGCATTTAACCTACCTGTTTTCTACCAAGATGTTTTAAAAATACTTATAATAAACTCTGGTTTTCTTAGAATTGTTTTGTTTGTTTGGTTGCTTGGGGTCTTATTTTTATCCTGATATCCTGGCTTTATTTGTATACTAGAGGTGTCATGGTGCTGGTTCAAAGCAGAGAGAGGTAGCAGGATTATTGCCTCATGATTTGTTTTTCGGGGGTCTTCCTGATCTTCTTATAATATATTTAATAAACAGGTAAATAATTGTCTTTTACACTGACCACATGAGCCTGTTTTGTGCACAGTCCGTCTCTCTGTTTCATTCCTGTTACTATTTTTAACATCAGGTCCGGTGGAGAGAGACGTTGCTACACGGTGACCCTGGTGAACGATACAAGTGAGTGACGATGTGACTACAAGTAAAGTTTGAAAATTGTTTTGTGATGTTGCAACAAAGCCACAGCAGAATCTGATATAAAAACAATAAAAATATTAATGCTAGCATCAATTACATCCACGCCTGCACACGCGCGCGCGTACAGGTGGGTCAAGCGATCATGTCTGATGTACACAGCCCGAGTCAGAAGTGAAGGATAAATGGGTTTCCTTGACTCAGTATAGGGGGCAGTCGTCTGGGTCGTGGATGTAGTGGTAGAAACAACAATAACAACAAATAATTGGCGACAACACTTCTAAAGTCTATTCAGTGACAAACGACATTTTCTTCGAAGTTTTATATATCACTGCAGATGAGGTTGCTCGATTAGTAATGCGACTTTGCAGAATGGAATAATGACAAAGATTGTTTCAGATGATCCCTGTGCCGCCAACCCTTGTCACAATGGAGGACAATGCATCAACACACCTCCATCTTACGTTTGCGCTTGTCCAGCGCAATATGCTGCCAATGCCAACTGCGATGATCAAGGTTTGTCTGTAGATTATTTTAAATAAAAAAATATTGTAATATCAGCTTATCAGTACATTAATTTACATATCCTCAACATCTGAAATAATAATATTCCAGCTTTTTTTAAGTAAAAGATTTCGTATGCAGGTTGTTTTCCAATCCTTGTTATGTACAGCTGACTCACAATATATCCATGGCACAGATACAAGCTCTGTTGATCCGCCTACATCACTGACTGCATCAGGTTCTTATCCCGGTAGTGTTACCGCTACCTCTTCGTCTTCCTCGCCAAAAGCAGGTCAGCGCTTTGCTAATACTACTACCAATAATAATACCAGTAATAATAAGGCAAATTTTATATTTTCGCTGCAATCCACGAGCTGTACCAACAGAAATGTATGTCTCAACAGACACAAAATGTAATTGTCTCTCCTAGCAGCAACACTCCTGCAAAATGATGATCACTAGTGTAAACCCACTGCACCTACAGCAATCCCAAATCTTCCATATTTACAGTTACCTAGCCCACATATTTTCCTTTATCCTGGCTGTACTCTGTTCAAAAAAGGTAAGCAAAACATTTTATTTATATTTTGGAACTGTTCACTGTCTTTAGACCCATTTTCTCTTTGCGAGAGCATTAACTGTTCTTCTGATGCCAAGTGTGCACAAATCCAGTCCCAACTAGTCTGCCTGTGCCCTCTAGGACAGAGTGGTGATCAGTGCCTGACAAGTAAGTTACAAGTATTTATCCTGATCACTAGGCAACACTTGTAAAGAATCTATCGTGTTTTAATTGTAATTATTTATTTATCTTTATCGCAAAATACCATTGCAGCCTAATTTGGCATATGGAAGACTCAGGATAATAATGTAAACATTCCATTACACGTTTGATCTTTAATCGTTTTTAATGAATAATTTCTTGCAGGAAAAGAAAACACTCCTGTTAATCCAGATGCTTCACCGTTAAATGTAAGGAAGAGCTTTTGAGAATGCTTTATGTTGCTTGACAGTGAGATTATGGATAACAATTGTCAAAATGTGAGATATGTTGATCGCAGAAAAATGCCATAACATTCCTAGGTGATAGATAAAAACAAAGAGAATATATAAACTTGGATGTTTAAGAACTACTGCTGTGGACATTATGCTAATATTTCAAATTTAAAATATGTCACCCAGTTTAAGATATATCATAAACTTTATAATTATTGACTACTAATATTAACTATTTATAATAACCTGTTCCATATGTTTATGACGTTGGGTTATTCCAGCCTCATGCGGTGGTACCAACACTACCATCAGGTCTGCAGATTACATGTGACGTAGGCAAGACATGCCAAGTACCGGTCTACATCAACGGAGACGCAAGGTAAGTAAGACCTCAGTAAACAATCTTTATCTTGTATCAGTAATATTAAACATTACCGCAAAAACAGTACCAACCTCTAAAGGAAGACACTATTCAAAAGTCTTTATGTGTGTGTGTGTTTTAAGAGTCACAAATATTGATTTCAATAAAAGTTGGTTGTGGAAACAGAACCCCTCTAGTTGTCAGCCGAGGACTTTCTTCCCCGGAAGTGGTTACCGCTGTCTCTCGACCGGTGAAGGACAACTGTACTGGCATTCCTCTTATGACGTCGTTGCTCTCTTTGACCCCACAGGAAGTTGGCGATCATCATGTATGCGTGGACATCGTGGGATCCGATGTGTAAGAGTCGATAAAATGTATTCTCCCCATTCCCTAACGGCTAAATAGTATCATACTTGCAGCTATTCCGACTCTTTGCCCACATCCCGCACCACTTAGTATTCACCTCAACCAAAAGAAAACATGTCAGTTGTTTATTATCGCCCTGCTTTACTCTATACGTGAAGTTTTCTTCTACGTGTATTTTAAATGGTTGAAGAACTTTTGCTCGACGTGGTAGGTGTTCTCATCACGAATGTCTATTGTGTTTCAGAAACGCTGTCGATCACATCTGCTACTTCATCATCAGTCGAGCCAATGGTATGAATAATAATGAATAATAATCGCTCTGTGCGTGACGAGAAGTCCTTTTTGTCGATGAATGCATGCAACATATTTTTGTCCTTAAAACTGCAGTTGATCAGATTGTTGTTGTAATAGTAGAAAATATTTTTTGGTTGAAAATGCTATTCCTCACTTTTCTTGTTAAAATGTTATTCTTTATTTTCGTAGCCTTTAGGGTTTTACACTTACAGTGCATAAATTCATAACTCTAAAAAGAAGACTTAAAACACCTTTTTTCTGCCAATTGTTTGTTTGTCCTTACAGAAACATCCGTAAGCCCAACGACCAACCTAACGGTAAGAGAAAGCAACAGAGCCCGGGTGCAGAGAGTCGGTTTAGGTGAAAAGTTAATTAGCTTCTAAAACAGCAGCAGCTTTACTGGCTGCCAACGCGACTTCGCACCCGGTCCTTTTTTTTTTTCCTTGCCTTGAGTGAGAAGTTAGTTTGGGTATTTGTCACTGTTTGCTGGATTTCATTTCATGTGGATTTTTGTGTTCTACCTAGACCATTTTTCTGTATTTTTGTGAAGAAACTAGCAAAATGAGACATTCGACCATATCCAAGCTTGTGATTTTCTACACCTGCGACGCATTTTCATAAATTAATCTCATTTATCTCTTTTAGTCCAATTTTACAACTTTTGCCTTTAATTTTTAAAATGACATGTGTTCTTACTGTCTGCCTGGAAATTTTGTCTCAGAGTGGTCGCTTTACAGCCAAAACTCCCCCAGATGGCGCCACAGTCGTTTGTCATGAGAACACGCCCTGTCATATCATTGCCTCGACGGAAAAGAATTCTAGTGGAACCTGGTGTGTATTACACACTGTTATCGCATGATACCTTTCGTGGCCGCCATTTGGGATGCTTTGAATACAATTAAAAGAATCCTTGGCAAAACTTCGATATAGATGAGCACGCTGTGTCATAGCCTGGACTATATTATTTTGTAAGAGGGGAGAACGGGTATGGTCGATTTTTGAGAGGGGAGCATGGTAGGGGTTAGGTTTGGGGTTAAGGGTTAGGTTTAAGGTTAGGAGTTAGAGCTAGTATTAGGTTTAGGGCTTAGGGTTAGGTTTCGGATTAAGGTTAGTGTCCGGCATAAACCGAGTGAGCAGACGACAGCGAGCAGGCGGGAGAGGTCGAGACCTCATTGTGTCGTCACTGCTTTGCATAGCTCCGCCTACAAATAGGTCAGTTTTGTTGTGGCCGTCACGTGCTCACCTTTATCGAAGCCGTTCCGAATCCTTAGACACAGACAGCGAGTGAGATCCACAGGATAAAACTGTTGTGTCGTATGATTGTCAGCATACCGGTGGTGCCAGCAAGTAGCGGTGTGTTCGTCTTCAAAACCAACCCCAGTGACCAGAACACGTGCGGCTCGGATATTCTTCTCGTGCCGACCAACAGCTCACAGAACGTCTGCATGGCCGTGGGGTGAGTGACTGGAAGTAAAGGGATCAACACTAAAATGTTGAGGAAACACTACTTGGTTATTACTGAAAAATTTCATAATTTGTTATATATTTTATTTTTAACTCTTGCATGATGAGATGATTTGTTTTTTATACTGCTGTCCATGACATCTCCATTAATGACTATCGATAATGTCGTCTGTATTACTCTACAGAAAAATACTGAAATATATATATTTTTGATAAATGGAGCATATCATTTACATAAATGTTTTATCTGTAAAGAGTTGATGGAGAGAGTCGCTGCTTTCAAGTGGAGACTGAAAACAACTCATGTAAGTTTTTATTCTTGCTAATATTGTGTTGATTTAGTTACTTGAAAAGACATACACATGATGCTACAATATTTCACGCTCCTTAAATTAGTTCATTTTTCTAAAACAATACTGTTCATGAGATTCTTGATCATGTACATGATATTTGTAGCCAGTTCAAACAGGAACAAGAATAAATATACAAGTCCTGAAATGGCGATTCTTCTAATATTTAATTCATTTTCAAGCTTAAGATATATTCGCTAAAATGGTTCTTTTACTTATGCAAGCGAACATATGTAAAGAAGCCAGCCCTTGCATCAACGGCGGTATCTGTGTGAACAAACGGACAGCCCCCACTGGCTATGTTTGTGCCTGCTCCATGATGTTTACAGGCATTAATTGTAGTCAAGGTGAGGTCTTCTTTCTTTTCTTTCAGATAAGTATAATATGGAGGTGTGAGACAAATATCGCATGTATGAACATACATCTAACAAAAGCAAAACCTACACAAAATATCTTTAAATTAAGTTTGTTTGAAGTTAAGCAAAAGCTGTTGCCGCATCTACACACTCGAATACATCTCTAGTGTCTGAGCATCAGTTACAGCTGTTCAGAATTTCAGATTATCGTGGACACGGAGATTGCACATATATGGCACAGACTCCCCTTACTTCTGTTTGTGTATGTGTGAGAAAGAGAGAGAACCACATAGAGAGATACACACAGAAACAGAGAGAGAGAAAAGGCGAGAAAGAGTCGCACGTGATGGTGTAGTTTACGTAGCTTACACATAACGGTCACATTTCAGAAATTTTCCAATGCCCGTTCCTCTTTCTGTCCACAGAAAATCAAGCCCTTCCTCTGAACAAATTTATTAATACTGATAAGGTATGATGTTTGAGTTTTAAAAAAATTCGCTTAATAATCAGTTACAAAGCTTGTACTCCTCCATATTGTTAGAACATATTTTAACCTACAACTATTTATGTTTGAAAAACCTCTTTACCTTCAATGACTTATGTTAGCAATCTGTAAAAGAGATGAAATAGATATCAATGACTCTAGTAAGTTAACTAAAAATTGTTAATGCAACAATTTAGAAATGATGGCGATGCACAAAGACAAAACGTTTCTCACGACACAACACTGTAGATGTGTCTAGATGATTTTTGAAGGAGTTATCATTCCCAAGCACAGTACAGTTGACACCTTTTGCGATCAAGGGAACTCGCTATTATTTCCTGTGTTTGTCAGCCTCACGCCATTATACCCACAGCCCCAACTGGTCTCACACTCACCTGCTACGTTGGGTCCACCTGCCGTGTACCTGTCTTCCTTGTCGGATCCCCATTAGGGTAAATTCATTTAGTCACCTGTCTTCCTCTCTTTGTCTATAGTTCTCTCTTTGCAGCTTTATTTTTCTGACTAGGTCTAAGCTACTTCTATCGCCAACATTTATTGCTTGTGATAAATGAGGTATCGTCCCTTGTAAGTGTTTTAAATATATCTACGTATATATGGTGCTTTATAAAGGCATTAAGAGTTCAAGAAGTTTTTTATGGTCGTTGTCTGTCAATGTCTAGAATGTCAGAAGGGAGGATTGTTCACTTTCTGTATTGCACCTACTATCTTACCTATTACAGGGAACAATGCTAGAATCTTCCGTTTAGACCAAAGGAACAGCAAACTAGAAATCAAATACATGTATATGACAATAAAGGCAATTAGTGTTCCGTTGTGCTGGATACATGCCAGCAAAAATTTGCATCTACTTTTTTGGGGTGTGAGGGAGGTGTGGGCAAAAAGTGACAGGTTGGTGTTTATTTACAGAACATTTCCGGGTGTCAACACAAGTTTATCATCGCCTGGACTGATGTCATCGGTTTCTGATCCCCACCCGGACAACATCACAGGCACACCAAGCGGCCTGAGGTCAACTCTTAGTGTCGTACCATCTCAAGCAGGCCAGCATCATGTGTGTGTGGACATCAAAGACCAGAGCGGGTGAATATCTATATTCTAGCACACGGCTATATCTTAATCATTTAATTAAAATCAATTTTCAGGTAAATTTTAGATAAAGTGCTGAAAATATTTAGCAGAGCTACAAACAATACAATTTTTAAAAATGGCAGTTTGGTTGGGCAATGATTTTTATTCACGAAACAAATAAGGTTTTTCTCTCTCCTAAAGTTAATTATTTGTGAAAGTAAAATTCTGGAAATATACAGACTTCAACAGTTGCACTGCTTTCTAAAGCTACACGAGAGGTTAACTTTGCTTTTCTTTTAACCTTTTACAGTGTGAACTCCGATACTGTTTGCTACCTCATCAACAGCGTCCCTAAGCAAGGTATGGCACTTTTTGGTAAGAAATGTTATCTCCTGGAAATGCAAGAAAATGTTCTTCCAAAAATATATAAATCTAAGTAATTATAGCCTCCAAATTTCTTGTCTCAATAACTAAACAGATATAAAAATGACAAACAAGTCAAAATATGAAAGTTTTAGAATCATATTAGGTATGCAAAATATAAAACGATATTTTATCTCTGTAAAATTTTTTTCATTAGCGTATTTGTTCTTTTTCCAGGATCGACTAATAACGGAAGTACAATACCACCAATAAATGGAGGCCGTTTCGCGGACACTACACCAGCAGACGGCTCACAGATAGTTTGCCATTCTTCAAGACCTTGCCGCTTCATATCCTACACTGAACAGCCTGCCAACACTCCTTGGTGAGTCTTTTCTGGGACTATGTCTCAGTATATAGATCCATACACACATAATTTATTTGTACATCTACTTCTACATACACTTTCGACTACCGCACGTGACCACATTTTCACTCACGCGACAGGTGACAGAAAACTGACAGAATGTACGAACAAGGGGAAGACCGCTTTGTCTATTCTGGTTTACTATCTTTGTTGTAATTAAAATAAGCATTCAGCTATAACCAGTAGTTATAATACTGGTCATGTTTCTAGTGACAAATGTTTTTTTCCTCTGAAGCATACCCGTACAGCCTCACAGTTTGGGAGTGTTTACCTTTGAGACACTTCGTATAGATTCTTCTACTTGTGGCACTGTCATGATGATAGACCCTGGCAATCTCAAAAACCGTGAAGCATGCATTGAGACAGGGTGAGTGATTTTGCTGTTTAATTAACTTGTGGGTAATATCCCCTATTCTACAAAATCTAACTTATTCGCACTTAATCAAAATGTTATCGTAACATAATAACCATTTTCTTGCATTGCGTTTCTTCAACACTAAAGGTCTGCTGGTGTTGGTTAATCTCCTTAAGTTCCCTGCCTGGCGAGTGCAACAGTTTGCAGAGCATGTATGGGTCTGTGTCAGTATTTGATAGTGTATATTACACGTATATAACCATCTCTACTACTACTGGCCACTCGGACCTGTTTCCTTTCCTTATTACTGTTATTGGTTTTAACTTTAGGTCCGGTGGGGAGAGACGCTGCTACCTGGTTGGCTTGGTTAATGATACCAGTGAGTAAAAAAGTTAAAGTAAACTTGATATCGACTTAGAGGTAGGGTGACTTTTTTAAACAAATCAAGCATAACTGCAATTAGAATATTAATCAGGGTGGAAACTGTTAATTACTTTGAGGCGGTGGGTGTTGTGGCAGAAGCGTAAGATTTGAAGATGTTATTTCTGAACGACTGTCGATGATTTTGCTCTGATAATGCGTATTTGAAGACCGTAATAACGGTAAAAAAAATGTTTCAGATGACCCTTGTGATGTCAAGCCTTGCCACAATGGGGGACAATGCATCAACACGCCTCCGTCTTACGTTTGTGCGTGTCCAACGCAATATTCCGCTAGCGGTAACTGCGATGAACAAGGTGAATATATAACATGAATAAATAAAGTAGTTTTAGCCTTAGTTTTTCGATTTCTGTTTGTTTTTCTGTAACAAATACCAAAGTTTTAACATTAGTTTGTCTCCACATATATATATATGTTATTATTTTTTTTCTGTAATAAATACCATAAAACCTCTCTATTACGACTTGTTAGAATCCACCAAATTCAGGTCTTACATAAGTTTGTCGGTGCATATGCTTGCTTTTCTTTAATAAATACCGAAGTTTTAACATTCGTTTGCTGCACATAATTTTCTTTATCTACTACAGCAGCAACGTCTTGTGGATGCTAGTTCTTTATTATTCTTTATCAGGTACTGGCTAAAATTCCTAGTCTTACAATAAAGTTTGTAAATGTTGTCCCAGACACAAGTTCCGTTGAACCATCTACATTACTAACTACATCCGGTGTGGATCACAGCAGTGTTACCGCTGTCTCCTCAGTTTCTTCTCCCATGACACCAACAACAGGTTGGAGCACAAAACAATTTTGACTAAAGACAAGCACCATGCTTAATCGTAGCAACTACATTCTTTATAGCAAATAATCAACAGTTTGGAGAATTCGAGGCTGTATCATCTGAAACTTTAATCTTTTTAGAAATGATTCCCAGAGCACATGTTTCTTACATTTGCCCTATTGCACAAAGATAATCAAATGGTATGATTTCTAAAGCTGTAATTGCTTACTGTTTTCAAAGTGTCCCTGAAGTGCGCCATCCTCAACTGTTCTGAGGATGCCTTATGTACACTGATCCAGTCCAAACCAATGTGTCTGTGTCCACTTGGACAAAGTGGTGTTCAGTGTCTGACAAGTAAGACCCTCTTCATCATTGTGCTTCATAAAGCTTAAATCACATCTCTTTATATTATTTCGAATGTTCATCAGTGCAATTTAAAGCCGTTATAGAGTTAGTTTTGATGTAGAAACAGTTAAAAAGAAAGAAAAAATATAATCTGGCCACTAGGCAACACTTTTAACATTTCAATTTACTTTTAATTACGTTATTTACAACGCAAAAATACAAAAGCTATAATATTTTGAATAATGACATAAAGACGATGCTAAAAATTAAGCTAAACACTTTCTAATAATTTGATTCTATCCACCATGTATTCAAACACTTTCTTGCAGGAAACGAAAACATCCCTGTCAACCCAGATGCTGCTCAATTAAATGTAAGGAAAGAAGTTATTTTTATAAGAATATTTTTATTTAAATGTTTTTAGAAATCAAACGACTGAGTTAGCAAGGTGGCAAATAACATTGCCTAAATATCGTGATGTGCAAGCCAGGTAAGAATGCCCCTAAATGCTATATGTATGCAGTAAGAGTGCAAATACTTTTACGACAAACAAAACTGACGTGATGAATAAAGAAAACAAAATCAGCTGTGTAAAGCTTTAAGTACTAAATGGATATTGCACACCAGTCAGTAGTAAATAAATCACTTCTTAGGACATAAGGTATTGAGAGTTCTGTCCCTTAGCCTAACAGGCCCAGGGGATCGGCTCTCCTTGATCTTGTTTTTTGGTGGGTTTTTTTTTTTTTCGTGGTCGTGCTTAGCATTGGATAAAAATGTTAGACCTTCATGTACATGTACATGTGCTTTTGCTGCGTTTTCTTCCTCATCGGGTTTGCAACAGGTGTGTATTAAACGCTATTTGAAGTGCGAACTGTTTGGATCTATTGGCTGAATTGCATTCCGCTCGCTACACTCGCTTCGGCAGCGACCTTAAACTGCAGTTAATAAACTGAAGTGATGATCACCCTTTTGCAGTTTAATGTGATAACATTTCTTCATATTCTTAAGAATACAGTGATACCTCGGTTCTCGAACATAATTCGTTCCGGGAAGACGGTCGAGAACCAAATTGTTCGAGAACCGAAGCAATGAAACCCATAGGAAATAATGGAAACTGGATTAATTCGTTCCAAGCCCCAGAAAATGCCTATTTACTGGCCTAATTTGTATATAATATGTAGAAAAACATGAGTCTCAACATGAAATAAGAAATAAAAGTGTATTTATTAAAACAAAACAAAAAAACAAAAAAAAAATGTACAGCACAGTACAGTAAATTGTGTTTCATTTACTGTACCTGTACCAAACTTTATGGCAGGAGGGAATGAATGTGGAGGGAGGAGGGAAGGGGGATGGTTATTGTTTTGAAGGGGAGTCCTCTTCAATAAAAACAGAGGGTAACTGCTCTTCGGGTGTTTCTGTTCTCTGTATCTTTTTCTGAGGAGAATCAGAATCTTGCTCTGCAGTTGCTTGTCTGATTTCTTTACGGAAGAATTTGTCAATTGTTTGCTGTTTTTTTCTCCTTTGCAAAATTTTGCGGAAAGTGGACATAACATTGTCAGTAAAAATGTTAACTGCTCTATTTGCAACCACTTTATCAGGGTGATGTTATTCAACACAATTTGCGATTTCTGCCCATTTTGCACACATTTCATGACTCTCTCCACAAAACGTGACTCTCTCTCTGCACTCACACTGATGACGCAAGCAAGGCGCGCTGGGCCGAAATGAACGCCATTCGGCTCAACTCGGCTCATCTCGGACGTTCGGATGTTCGAGTTCCAAATATTTGTTCGGATTCCAAGACAAAATTTTCTCGAATTTCCTGGTCGAATACCGATTTGGTCGAAAGTCAAGGCGTTCGAGAACCGAGGTATCACTGTACTCAGTATAGTATTCCTGTATTCTCCTAATGTCACTAACCTTATTCTCTGGAGTCGTTACTGTTACATCGACAGTGATCTCCCTTTATTGGCGGAATGCAGCTAGTCCTCGCATTGTTCTTCCTTCTACATCTTTGTTACGATTTTGTTAACTTGTTCTACATTTTTGTTACTATTTTGTGGTCTTGTTCAGCGCAATAGGTTTGCCTTTAACTGAGATATAGCACTTTATAAATTCCTACATAATAATAATTAATAATAATATTATAATCTTTAATAACAACCTTTTCCAAATGCTAGTCCTTTTTCAATCCATTCCTTTTGCAACATCATATTAATCTTAGCTCGTGTTCTTGTTATTTGGTTCCTCTTTGTGTTATCTGTATCTGATTTCATTCTTCATTTAGTACGGTTGTTTATTCTTTTATAGTTCATTTATTTTGTTTGTTTTCCTGTCCTCGTATGCTGTCCATGTTTCGTTCTTGTTCTTAAGCGCTAAGAGCATACTCCTTAGAAGTGTTAGTATGCGCTTTACAAATTTTAAAATAATAATTATTATTGTTTTGGTTCGTATTGTTATTATTATAAGGTACACACTTAAAAGGAAAATGTTTAACTGGCATCAAGAAATTGCTACGTCAACTCTGTTTTCCCAAAATAATTGATGCTGAAAAACTTTGTCATCCGTGAACGCTTTGCTGAATTGTTTTGTAGAAATATACCAATGCTCACTTATTGCAGCCTCATGCAGTAGTACCCACACTACCATCGGGTCTGCAGATTACGTGCGACGTAGGCGACACGTGCAAAGTACCGGTCTACGTCAACGGGGACTCAAGGTAAACAAAATCTTGGTTACACACCTAGAAACACAATGTATCAGTAAGGCTAAGGTACAGGTAAGTATATATATATATAGAGAGAGAGATATGTACTGTACAGAAAGACACTATTTCAGACACTTAAAGGTAAAATTATAAACATTTTTGCAGTAAAACCCAATTGCAAATTATTGAGTCACGTTGTACAGGTTCCCTCTCACTGTCAACCGGGGACCTTCCTCCCCTGAGGTAGTCACCGCTGTGGCTCAACCAGTAAAGGACAACTCGACTGGCATTCCTCTTATGACATCATTGCTGTCTGTGACGCCACAGGAAGCTGGCGATCATCACGTGTGCGTGGACGTCACAGGACCCGATGTGTAAGACTAGTGCTACTCTGTAAGCGACAGATGGCCACATGCATGTGTGGTAAAGTTGTATTGTCTGCATGTGTGTGCATGATGTAACTTAGAACTGTCACGTGAGAGAGAGAGATTCGTTGAGAAGAGAACTCAGATCGTCCAGAATAAAGAGAACTAGTCGCAAGCCGTATTCCCCCCCCCCCAGCAGCAGTTATCGAAACTTCATCCTTCACCCTGCTTGAGGACTAGCCTCGGTGGCGAAATGTTTGGAGTTTGACCTGTTTATCTGCGGTTACAGTAGTAGTTGCAGGCGGCCAGCAAGCGGTTGATGTAATAAAAATATCAACAACCTATGGTCAGCCGTGAACTTCGTCTTCAACAAGCGTGTGGAAAGTGATCCGGATACACATGCAACTGATTTTATCTTATTGCCCTCATCCTACTCTTTAACATTCATGATTAACATAAATAGAAGTAAGCTGTTTACTGCTAGGAAATCTAGAGACAGTTCTTTTCAAAGTATGTCTGAAAAAGTCTCAGGTCTGTTCCGTCCCATGATTGTCTGTTCCAGTAACACTGTCGACCACATCTGCTACTTCATCACAAGTAGACCCAAAGGTACGAGTGATTGTGTGGAATAAGTCGTGGCAACACTTGCTCTTCGTGTTTGCTTGGAACGGGCTAAGTATCGATTAAAATTATTGAAACTTTTCTCTTTTTTGTTCTTGAAAATGTTATTCATCCATTGGTGTGAAACCATTTGGTTTTTACACTTACAGTTCATGAATTTTTCTCTATTCTTATTTGAACTAGTCTTTATTTTTACAGGAACATCTGTTAGTCCCACAGGAAACCACATGGTAAGTAAAGACAGTTTCTGTTGTGAATGTCTGCTGTAAGGGTTTGACTATTAGTTCACGATCACATCTGTGCCACTGCTTGCTCTGTTAATGAGTCATTCAGGAAAGAAATTAATTTTATGTTCTCGTCTGTGATGTAAAGAAGATATAACTGTAACCACATACTAAGCCTTTTTTCTGGAGTATATTATTAAAAAGTCGAATTTTTAAAATATCAAATCTGTGTTTATCGCTGTGTTGCTTCAAGATATTTATTGTACAACTTCTAAGCCTGTTTACAATACAATGCCAATTACACGCCTATTAGATTTTAATATAATTTATGTTAATTACTGTCTAGCTAAAATCTTTTGTCTCAGAGTGGTCGCTTTTCAGTTGGAACTCCTCCAGACGGAACTACAATCGTCTATCACGAGGACACGCCTTGTCATCTGATCGCCTTGACGCAAAAGAATTCTAGCGGAAGCTGGTAATTTTCAAAAACTATTATCGACTATAATGTACGCAAATGTACTTGGAAAAATTCAGAAAAGAAAATACTGGTTTTTAGCACCGCTTTGAGTGCTCTTGACCTTTCAACTAGTCGAAGTAGCACAAACTAGTTTAAAAAGATCACCTGTGAAAGACAGAAGCACGGGATGACAAATGTCTGTGTTGCATGATTGTCAGCATACCAGTGGTGCCAGCAAGTAGCGGTGTGTTCGTCTTCAAAACCAACCCCATTGACCAGAACACATGTGGCTCGGATGTCCTCTTGGTGCCGACCAACAGCTCACAGAACGTCTGCATGGCTGTGGGGTGAGCCCTCTGCGGTCTTTCATGTTCTTGCATTGATGACTGGTGCATGTTCTTTTATGCATGTTGTGGTTTGTACTCGATTGTGATGACTACATTATACGGCGTCTTTACCTACATGCCTCTGAACCTTTGTGAAGCGCATCGAGCTTGCCTTCGTGTGGGAAATGCCAAAAACAAATAATAATAAATAATAATAAGTTAATATGTAGTTTGCAATTGATGATGAATGATGTATATTTATAGAGCTAATGGAGAGGTCCGCTGTTTTCAAGTGGAGACTGAAAACAACTCATGTGAGTCACAACTCGAACACATTTCTTGCTAATTTATTACAGACCACAAAAAACGGTTTTTTATTATTTCCATTTCCATGAACACAGTCACGGTCTTCACATGGCATTGCTAAAGTCTTGATGCTCAGGAAACCGGACCAGGCTAAATATAAAGCATTTTTATCAGAGTACTAGACATGTACAGGACTGTGTTGAATTTATTTAATGACTATAAATATTAACTCAATTAAGAGTGGAAAAATCCTAGCAACGCTTGAAATAGCAATTCTCACGATATTCTATACTTTTGAAAAGCTTCAGAACAAAGACTAAAACTGTGAAACTTGTGTGTGATTAGCCAATATCTGTAAAGAAACCAGCCCCTGCCTCAACGGCGGTGTTTGTGTGAACAAGCGGACAGCCCCCACTGGCTATGTTTGTGCCTGCTCCATGCTGTATACAGGCATCAACTGTAGCCAAGGTGAGATATGTTTACTTATATGTCAGTAACCACTGATGGGTGAAAAAAAAGTAACGTGTGAATTTAAGCTATAAGAAAAACAAAAACTACGAAATATGTTTTACAACGTCTATACAGACATGCGCGCAAAATTAAAACACCACACCTCTGATTTTAAACAATGAATGTAATATTACGAAAAAAAAAATCTAGAAACAGAAACGCTTAGCTTGACTTTACAAGAACACATATAGTAACCCCCTTTCGCTGTTGTCGCTTCTAGAAGTTAGTTTCAGAGTGACTGTCCATGTCAATCACAGGAGAGTTAAAGAAAAAAACATAACAATCATTTTAAAACATTTTATTATTATTCCCTAACAACAACAAAAATACAATCCGAACCTTGCATTACAAAAATTAGAAATCTAAACCTAGGCAGACTCACACCGGTCAGGTTATTCTACCTGTTAAAGCAAAATTCACTTTCCTTTACTGCATTGTTTGCGCATCAACATTTATACTAGTGGATCCCCTTAAGGTCGCCGCTACACCAAAGTAAAAGAGACCGTTATCAAACGTTTATATCCTCGCTTGTCTTCCCCTAACCCCTCGCACACACGCGCAAAACACTCGCCACCCGCTCGCTCTTTCCGTTGTCGTTAAAAAAAAAACTAAATTATACACAGCAGGTTTGTGGCAATTTGTGCATTCACCGTTTATTCTAGAACAAGCGCTTATCCAGATAGTCATATAGTAAGCAAAGCGACAGAGAAAGGCCGCAATTACTGTAGTTTTAAAAATTAATTTGTAAAGTTTAACATTCATAGTCGTCTTTAGGCAATTTCCGATATTTGTTTCCCTTTCTGTCCTCAGAAAATCAAGCCATTCCTTTGAACAAATCTGTTAACACTGATAAGGTAATGTGTTTGGATAAAAGCTACTTTAAGAGTTTATTTTTACAGAACTTAAACTGTTCCATATTGTTTGCATGCTTTTACTTGCGATTATTGTTTTTAGTTTGCTAAACATCTTTAGTCTTGTATTGACACTCTCTGAACTTAATGAACTCGACTGATTAATGAGCTGAACTGCCCATTCAACAAGTTCGAAATGGAGGCGTTGCAGAGACAATAAATTGCCACTACTTATGAACTAAAAGTTGTTTTTTAGATAAAACTGCGCATGTTAGGACATGTTACCCATACAACCAGACAATGCATAAGACATTTCGGTCGTTAAGGGAACTAACCAGCCACTGGTTGCTGTGTCTGTCAGCCTCACGCCATCATACCCACACCACCAACTGGTCTCAACATAACCTGCTACATCGGGTCTACCTGTCGTGTACCTGTCTACATTGTCGGGCCCCGATTAGGGTAAATGTATAGTTCTGCCTTTCCTTATCTAGTCGCTTCTTCTCTCTTTTTTATGTCTTTTTTTCATGTTACTAAATATATATATATAAGGAGATGCAGAGGAATATGGAAATAGAGGAATATGGAAGAGTTATAGCCTGGTGCCTACAGCATGAATGAAAGTGGTTCAGTGAGTCTAGCCTAGATCCTTGCATATAGTTACGCCACATTCCTTTCCTGACAAGTCGGGTACCATCGCAAATTAACCGATTCATATTTGTGCCTGTAGTTCTATCCCGATACAATTCTTCGATTTGTAATTTGTTTACTATGCACTCTAACTTTAATAATGAAGAATTCAGTTCATTATTAATTTATTGACTCTAGACCCATCTTTCAGTGTGTTTCCATGAAAAACTCACCAAAAATGTGAAATCAAATACAGTGGTACCTCGACATACGAGTGCCCTGACATACGAGTGTTTTGAGATACGAGCCGCCGAGCGAGCGATATTTTGCTTCGAGATAAGAGCAAGATTTGAGATACGAGGAATCGCACACTACACTGCTGCACACGACCCCAGCATGCGGGGCGGATGTTGGGGTCGTGTGCAGCGTCTAACAGTTTCTCCCACCTCAGACTAGATCTAAAGTCTGTGTGCTTGTTTCCCTCGTTTTCGAAGCAACTTGTAAGCGTTTTCTGCTTTTGTACATTTACAAAACATTATCACATTTATTTTTGTAACCATGGGTCCGAAGAAGATGATGTCTATTGAATCAAAGCGTGAAATCATAGAAAAACACGAGCAAGGTGTGCGAGTAATTGACTTGGCGAGGATGTACGGGCGTAGCACATCAATGATATGTACTGTGCTTCAACAGAAGGAAGTGATAAAGGGTACAACGCCAGCTAAGGGTGTTACAATAATTTCTAAGCTCCGGACCTCTCTCCATGAAAAGATGGAGAAACTACTGATGGTGTGGGTGACAGAGAAGCAGCTTCAAGGAGGAACCTTAACACAAAGCATCATATGTGAGAAGGCACGAGCGATTTACGGTGATTTGCTGAAGCAGATCCCGCACACTTCCACAAACGAAGAATCGGAAGACTCGTTTAAAGCCAGTCGGGGCTGGTTTGACAACTTTAGGAAAAGGACCGGCATTCACTCCGTCGTCAGGCATGGTGAGGCAGCAAGTTCGGATGTGAAGGCAGCTGAGGTTTACATCAAAACATTTTCCGAACTGATAGAAGCCAAAGGATACATCCCTCAGCAAGTCTTCAACTGTGACGAGACAGGGCTTTTCTGGAAAAGGATGCCGAATAGGGCTTACATAACGGCAGAGGAGAAGACGATGCCAGGTCACAAACCCATGAAGGATAGATTAACTCTAGCACTTTGCGCCAATGCGAGTGGCGACTGCAAAATCAAGCCTCTGCTAGTATACCATTCGGAAAATCCCAGAGCCTTTAAGTCACATAAGATTTTAAAAGAAAAACTGCAAGTTATGTGGAGGGCAAATCCGAAGGCGTGGGTCACCAGGAAATTCTTTGTAGAGTGGATAAACCTGGTGTTTGGCCCTTCTGTTAAAAAATATCTACAGGAAAACAACCTACCCATGCAAGCCCTTCTCGTCCTCGACAATGCCCCTGCTCACCCACCAAATCTCCAAGATGATTTACTCGAAGAGTTCAAGTTTATAAAGGTTCTCTACCTACCACCCAACACCACTCCTATACTGCAGCCCATGGATCAGCAGGTGATTTCTAATTTTAAGAAGTTGTACACCAAGCACATTTTTCGGCACTGCTTTGAGGTGACGGAGAACACAAACCTTACCCTTCGAGAGTTCTGGAAGGACCACTTTAACATCGTGATATGCCTAAGAATTATTGATCAGGCCTGGCTGGATGTTACAACGAGGACCTTAACCTCTGCATGGAAAAAGCTCTGGCCTGAGGCTGTAGCTGAAAGGGCCTTCGAAGGATTGGAACCCGAAGTGTCAGTGGTAGAGGAGATTGTTTCTCGGAAAATCCATGGGTCTGGAGGTGGATGAGAGAGATGTGAACGAACTCGTCTCAGGAGCTGACAACCGAGGAGTTACACGATCTACATTTGCAGCAGCATACGGTGGTTCAACGAAGAATTGATTCTGAAGAGGAGCCAGAGATGGAGGAGGTTATCTCTACAAGAGATATAAAGGAGATCTTGGGAATGTGGGAGAAAGTTGTAGAGTTCGTGGATAAAAATCACCCCGAAAAAGTTGCAACTGGTCGTGCATCGGAGTTGTTCAACGAAACTTGCTTAACTCATTTCCGCAATATCCTGAAAGGGAGGAAGAAACAAACCTCCTTGGACAGTTTTTTTAAACGATCTGTAGATGAAAGTGAGCAAAGTGTGGCGAAGAAAGCGAAGACCAGTGACGAGAATTAAGCACTTCCGTTAAGTTCCGTAAGCACTTCACTTTTTCTTTTGTTATGTTTTTATAAAATATGTATTTGTTATTTATAAATAAATGTTTCTTCTTGTAAATACATTTTTTTTATTCAAAAACACATAACAAAAACAACTGAGGTGGTGTTTTGGGAGCTGGAACGCATTAATGGCATTTCAATTAATTTCAATGGGGAAAATTGCTTTGAGATACGAGCGATTTGAGATACGAGCAAGGTTACGGAACGAATTAAACTCGTATGTCGAGGTACCACTGTATATGGTTGACCAGACAATTTCTAGCTTATTACAGTTATGCTCAAGCCAAACGTCTTTTGTCTGTGATCGTTGGTTGGATGTTTTATCAAAACTTGCCTAAAAATGTCACATTCGTGTTTTGCAACAGACCCATTCCGGGTGTCAACACAAGTTTATCATCACCTGGACTGATGTCATCAGTTTCTGATCCCCACCCGGACAACATCACAGGCACTCCAAGCGGCCTGAGGTCAACTCTTAGTGTCACACCCTCGGAAGCAGGCCAGCATCATGTGTGTGTGGACATCAAAGAGCAAAGCGGGTATGTCTTGTTTTTCATTGTGTTTAATTAGACTAAAATAATATTTTTCAATAAATTTTCGTCTTTGGGGCGAAATATTACCAGCAAAGCTACAAACAGTAACTTTCTTAAACTGCGGGGTTTTTTTTTACATACTTTTTTTATTTTCATTTAAAACTACAGATTTCTTGCGCATGTTTAGTACTGGTCAGATTCTTTCTAGCTTGTTTTGCTTCTAAAATAATACAAGGTTATCTGTATATAAGAATGCCTTGTTCCTTTGCAGTGTGAGCTCCGACACTGTTTGCTACCTGATCAACAGCGTAGCTAAACAAGGTAGGAGTCATTTAAGCAGATGATTGTCAGCGTGTATAAACGAGCTCTTACTAGTGCAAGAGACATAAAATACAAAAGATGACAAACAATCACAACAGAGGCTGCTCACTGGCCTATAAGGTATACAAAATGCAAATTTCTGTAACATGTTTTTGATTATTTGTCGATTTGGCTCTGTTTCCAGGGTCGACCAGCAGCGAAAGTACAGTCCAACCTACACACGGAGGATCAACATACTCTACTTTACTGCAGGTGAAAAAAAGCTTAAGCATTACTGTCTTTACCAATTAAAAAAGCGTTTATATATCTTTTGGAAGTCTAAACTTCTTGACAGTTCGCTTAGCATTCAGACATTTTTTATGCATGAAACTTGATTTGCTGGCAGGTAGGAGGCCGTTTCGCGGACACCACACCAGCAGACGGCTCACAAATAGTTTGTCATTCTTCAAGACCTTGCCGCTTCATATCCCACACTGAACAGCCTGCCAACACTCCTTGGTGAGTCCTTTCTGTGACTATGTCTCAGTCTCACAAAACTGGTTTATTAACATACTTTAGTGTAGACAGGAGCACACGTCTTAAGTACACACGTCGAGCGTTTTCAAAACACAGACATATAGATATATACCACACATGTATTTGTACATCTACTTCTACATATACTTTCGTCGTCCGCACGTGATTACATTTACACGCACGTGACAGGTGGCAGAAGACTGACAGAATGTACAAACAAGGGGAAGACTGCTTTGTCTATTCTGATTTACTTTCTTTGTTGTGATTAGATAAATATTTAGCTATAACCACTTATAATACTGGTCGTTTTTTGAGTGCCAAATACTCTTTTCTATTAAGCATACCCGTACAGACTCACAGTTTAGGAGTGTTTACCTTTGAGACACTTCGCATTGATTCTTCTACGTGTGGCACTGTCATGGTGATAGACCCTGGCAATCTCAGAAACCGAGAAGCATGCATTGAGGCTGGGTGAGTGTACTTGCTGTTATATTAATTTGTGGGTAATATCCCCTATTCTACAAAATCTAACTTATTCACGATTAATCAAAATGTTATCGTAACATAATCGCCCTTTTCTTGCATTGCATTTCTTCAACACTAAAGGTCTTCTCGTGTTTTTCAGAGCATGTATGGGTCTGTCTTAATATTTGATAGTGTATATTATACATATATAATCATCTCTACTACTACTGGCCACTCGGACCTGTTTCCTTTCGTTATTACTGTTATTGCTTTTAACTTTAGGTCCGGTGGGGAGAGACGCTGCTACTCGGTTGCCTTGGTTAACGATACGAGTGAGTAAAGAAGTTAGAGTAAACTTCATATCGACTTATAGGTAGAGTAATAGTTTTAAAGAATTCAAACATAAATGCAATTACAATAACAACCAGGGTGGAAACTGTTAATTACTTTGAGGGGGTGGGTGTTGTGGCAGAAGCGTCAGAAATGGAGACATGATTTCTGAACGACTGTCAATGCTTTAGCTCTGAAAATGCGGATTTAAAGATCGGAATAACGGTAAAGAATGTTCCAGATGACCCTTGTGATGTCAAGCCTTGCCACAATGGGGGACAATGCATCAACACGCCTCCGTCTTACGTCTGTGCGTGTCCAGCGCAATATTCCGCTGAAGATAACTGCGATGAGCAAGGTGATTATATAACATGAAGAAATGAAGTAGTTTTAGCCTTAGTTTTTCAATTTCTGTTCTTTAATAAATACCATAGTTTCAACATTACTTTGTCTGTATTTTCTCTATAATAAATACCATCTCTATAACGACTTGTTAGAATCCACCAAAATCAGGTCTTACATAAGTTTGTGCATATTCTTGTTTTTCTTTAATAAAATACCGTAGTTTTAACATTCGTTTTCTATACATAATTTTGTTGACCTACTACAGCAGCAACGTCTTGTGCGTGCTAGTTCTTTATCGGATGCTGGCTATCATTCTTAGTTTAACAATAAAGTTTGTAAATGTTGTCCCAGACACAAGTTCCGTTGAACCGTCTACATTACTAACTACATCCGGTGGGGATCACAGCAGTGTTACTTCTGTCTCCTCAGTTTCTTCTCCGATGACAGCAACAACAGGTTAACAATTACAAAATAATTTTGAATAAAGACAATCACCATCCTTAATCCTAGCACCTACATTCTTTCTAGTAAATAACAGTTTTAAGAATTTGACATTGCATCTTAGCCCTAATCTTTCGTATTTATAGATCCCAGACCATATGTTTCTTGCACATGCCCTATTGCACAAAGATAAGCAAATGGTATGATTTCTAAAGCTGTAATTGCTTACTGTTTTCAGACCAAGTGTCCCTAAAGTGCGCCATCCTCAACTGTTCTGCGGATGCCAAATGTACACTGATCCAGTCCAAAACAATGTGTCTGTGCCCCCTTGGACAAAGTGGTGTTCAATGCCTGACAAGTAAAACCCTCTGCATCATTGTGCTTCATACAGTTTAAATTACGTGTCTCTATATTGTTTCGAATGTTCATCAGTTTGAAGCCGTTATATGAGTTAGTTTTGATGTATAAACATTTTCAAAGAAAGAAAAATATCATCTGGTCACAAGGTAACACTTTAACAGTTTCAATATCCTTTTAATTGCATTGTTTACAACTCAAAAATACGAAAGTTAAAATATTGCGAATGTTGGCATACATAGGATGCTAGAAATTAAGCTAAACACTCTCTTAAAATTTGATTCTATCCACCATGAAATCAATCATTTTCTTGCAGGAAACGAAAACATCCCTGTCAACCCAGATGCTGCTCAGTTAAATGTAAGAAAAGGAGTTATGGAAATATTTTAATAAGACTTGAGTTAAGAAGGTGGCAAATAACATAGCTTAAATATAGTGATGTGCAAGCCAGGTAAGAATGCCCCTAAATGCCATATGTATCCAGGTAGTGGGCAAATACTTCTACAACAAAACGAAATTGATGTGATGAATAAAGCAAAGGAAAGACAACTGTGTAAAACTTTTCCTAGTAAATGGATAACATTGTACAGTAGTCAATAGTGAATAAACCACAGCTTCTCGGGACATAAGGTACACACTTAAAAGGCAAATATGTAACGGACTTCACGAAATGGCTACGTTAACTCTGCTTTCCCAAAATAATTGATGCTGAACACTTTCTTTTTCCGTGAATGCTTTGCTGAATTGTTTTGTAGAAATATACCAATGCTCACTTATTGCAGCCTCATGCAGTGGTACCCACGCTACCATCGGGTCTGCAGATTACGTGCGACGTAGGCGACACGTGCAAAGTACCGGTCTACGTCAACGGGAACTCAATGTAAGCAAAATCTTGGTTACACACATAGAAACGCCATGTATCAGTAAGGCTAAGCACTGTAGAGGTAAAAGTATATATAAAGAGAGAGAGATATGTACTGTACAGAAAGACACTATTTCAGACACTTATGAGTAAAATTATAAACATTTTTGCAGTAAAACCCAATTGCAAATTATTTAGTCACGTTGTACAGATCCCCTCTCATTTTGAGCCGGGGACCTTCCTCCCCTGAGGTAGTCACCGCTGTGGCTCCACCAGTAAAGAACAACTCGACTGGCATTCCTCTTATGAAGTCATTGCTGTCTGTGACGCCACAGGAAGCTGGCGATCATCACGTGTGCGTGGACGTCACAGGACCCGATGTGTAAGACTAGTGCTACTCTGTAAGCGACAGATGGCCACATGCATGTGTGGTAAAGTTTTATTGTCTGCATGTGTGTGCATGATGTAACTAAGAACTGTCACGTGAGAGAGAGAGAGAGATTCGTTGAGAAGAGAAGTCAGATTGTTCAGAATGAAGAGAACAAGTCGCAAGCCGTATTCCCCCAAGCAGCAGTTATCAAAACTTACAGCCTGCTGGAGGATTAGCCTCGGAGGCGAAAGGTTTGGAGTTTGACCTGCTTATCTGTGATCGCAGTAGTAGTTGCAAGCGGTCGACGCAATAGCCAACAATCTACGGTCAGCCGTGATCGTCGTTTTCAACAAGCGTGCTAAAATGTGACGTGTGAAAGGTGTACATGCAACTGAATTTATTTTATTGCCTTCACCCTACTCTTTGACATTTATGATTAACATGAAAGCATGTAAGATGTTTACTGCTGGGAAATTTAGAGACAGTTCTCTTCCAAGTTTGGCTGAAAAAGTCTGTCTGTTCCGTACCACGATTGTCTACTCTCTGTTTCAGTAACACTGTCGACCACATCTGCTATTTCATCAACAGTCGGCCCAAAGGTACGAGTGATTGTGTGGATACATTCGTGGCAACACTTGCTCTTCGTGTTTGCTTAGAACGGGCTGAATACCGTTTAGAATTATTGAAACCTTTCTCTTTTTTGTTCTTGAAATTGTTATTCATGCATTGGTGTGTAACTATTTATTTTTCTCACTTACAGATAATGTCTTTTTTGTTACAGGAACACCTGTTAGTCCCACAGGAAACTACATAGTGAGTAACGACAGTTTCTGTTGTGACTGCCTGCTGTAAGGGTTTAACTATCTGTTTACGAAGACGTCTGCGTTGTTGCGTGCTCTGTTGATGTGGGGTCATTTTGGAAGGAAATTATTTTTATCTTCTCGCCTTTAACATAAAGAAGATATAAATGTAACCACATACTCAACTTGTTTTCTGGAGTATATCATTACTAGTCGATTTTTAAAAAATGTCAAATCTGTGGCTGTTACTACAAGAAATTTCTTGTACAACGTCTAAGCCTGTTTACATTACAATGCCAATTACACGCCTGTTAGTTTTTAAGATAATTTATGTTAATTACTGTCTGGCTAAAATCTTTTGTCTCAGAGTGGTCGCTTTTCAGTTGGAACGCCTCCAGACGGCACTACAGTAGTTTGTCACGAGGACACGCCTTGTCATCTGATCGCCCTGACGCAAAAGAATTCTAGCGGAAGCTGGTAATTTATAAAAACTATTATCGACTATTATTGTACGCAAATGTACTTGGAAAGATTCAGAAAAGAAAATACTGGTTTTTAGCACCGCTTTGAGTCCGCTTAACCTTTCAACTAGTCGAAGTAGCACAAACTAGTTTTAAAAGATCACATGTGAAAGACAGAAGCACGGGATGACAAATGTCTGTGTCGATTGATTGTCAGCATCCCGGTGGTGCCAGCAAGTAGCGGTGTGTTCGTCTTCAAAACCAACCCCAGTCAACAGAACACGTGCGGCTCGGATGTCCTGTTGGTGCCGACCAATAGCTCACAGAACATCTGTATGGCCGTAGGGTGAGCTCTCTACGTTGCTTCATGTTCTTATATTGATAACCAGTGCATATTTTTTATGTATGTTGTGGTTGTTTGTACTCGATTGTGAACTACGTTACATGGTGTCTTCACCTACATGCCCCTGACTTCTTGTGAAGCGCATTGAGCTTCCTTTGTGTGGGAAAATAAACAATGCAAATAATAGTAATAAAAAAAATTATTATTACTAACTAAATATATAATTTGCGATTGCTGATGAATGATGTATGTGTACAGAGCTAATGGAGAGGTCCGCTGTTTTCAAGTGGAGACTGAAAACAACTGTGAGTCACACCTCGTACAGATTTCTTGCTGATTTATTACAGACTACAAAAAAACCCTTTTTTATTATTTCCTTTTCCATTAACACAGTCACTGTCTTCACGTGGCATTATTAAAGTCTTGACCTAGTTACGCTTGAAATGGCGATTCTCACGATATTCTATACTTTTGTTAAGCTTCAGGACAAAGACTAAAACTGTTAAACTTGTTTGTGATTAGCCAACATCTGTAAAGAAACCAGCCCCTGCCTCAACGGCGGTGTCTGTGTGAACAAGCGGACAGCCCCCACTGGCTATGTTTGTGCCTGCTCCATGCTGTATACAGGCATCAACTGTAGCCAAGGTGAGATAGTTTTACTCGTATGTCAGCTACGACGGATGGATGTGACAAAAGTAACGTGGAAGTTATGCTGTAAGTAAACAAAAACTACGAAATATGTTTTACAACGTCTGTACAGACATACACGAAAGATTTAAACACCACATACAAATCTGACTTAAAGCAAATGAATTTTGTAAAAAAAAATTTTAGACACAGAAATGCTTAGCTTACCTACACAAGAACATATAACAGTAACACCCACTCAACCAGTCTCCTTAGTAAAACCAGAGAGCTTAGATATTCTTGTGGAACTCCTCAAGGACGCTCTTACATCAAAGAAAAGTGGCTTTGGCCCTCCCTCTCTCCCAACCCCACCCTCTCCTGTACACACCCATGCAAAACACTTGCCACCCACCCACGCTTTCCGTTCTCGTTAAAAAAAATTAAATTATACACACCAGGATTGTGATGATCTGTACATTTACGCTTTATTGTTATTTCTCTCTCTTTCACACACACACACACACAGAGTGCAATTACTGTAGGTTTAAAAACTAAAAATTTAAAATTCATAGTCGTTCTTCAGGCATTTTCCGATATTTGTTTCCCTTTCTGTCAACAGAAAATCAAACCATTCCTCTGAACAAACCTGTTAACTCTAATAAGGTAATCTGCTTGTATTCAAATGCTATTTTAAGATTTGTTTACAAAGCTCAGGCTGCTCAACATATTTACATGGTTGAAACTTTTACTTATTTTTACTAGCAATTATTGTTTATAGTTTGCTAAACATCTTTAGTCTTGTTTTCACAGTCTCTGAACGTAACAACTGATTAATGAGCTGAACTGTTCATGCAACACGTTCGAAATGGAGGCGTTGCAGAGAGACATGAAATTGTTATGACTCATGGAATTTAAGATTTTTATAGATAAACCAACGCATGTTAGGACATGTTATTCATTCAACCAGACAATGCATTAGACATTTCGGTCGGTAAGGGAACTAACCAGCCACTGGTTGCTGTGTCTGTCAGCCTCACGCCATCATACCCACACTACCAACTGGTCTCAACATCACCTGCTACATCGGGTCCACCTGTCGTGTACCTATCTACATGGTCGGGCCCCGATTAGGGTAAATGTATAGTTCTGCCTTTCCTTATCTCGTCCCTTCTTCTCTCTTTTTTGTCTTTTTCATATGTTACTAAATTTAAATATACATGTATATATATATATAAAGAGATGCAGAGACAAATAGAGGAATATGAAGAGTTATAGCCTGGTGCCTACAGCATGAATGACAGAGCTTCATTGAGTCTAGCCTAGACCATCGCAAATGCCGCATTTTTTTCTTTCCTGACAAGTCGGGTACCATCGCAAATCAACCGATTAATATTTGTGCCTGTTGTTGCATCCATATAGAATTCTTCGATTTGTAATGTGTTTACTATGCTCTCTAACTTTAATAGCGAAGAATTCAGTTCGCTATTAATTTTATTAACTCTAGACCCATCCTTCAGTGTGTTTCCATGAAAAACTCACCAAAAATGTGAAATGAAATATATGGCTGACCAGACAATTTCTAGCTTATTACAGTTATGCTCAAACCAAACTTCTTTTGCTTGTGCTCATTGGTTGGATGTTTTGTCAAAACTTGCCTAAAAATGTCACATTCGTGTTTTGCCACAGACCCTTTCCGGGTGTCAACACAAGTTTATCATCGCCTGGACTGACGTCATCAGTTTCTGATCCCCACCCGGACAACATCACAGGTACTCCAAGCGGCCTGAGGTCAACTCTTAGTGTCACACCCTCGGAAGCAGGCCAGCATCATGTGTGTGTGGACATCAAAGAGCAAAGCGGGTATGTCTTGTTTTTCATTGTGTTTAATTAGACTAAAATAATATTTTTCAATAAATTTTCGTCTTTGGGGCGAAATATTACATCCAAAGCTACAAACAGTAACTTTCTTAAGCTGCGGGGTTTATTTACATACTTTTTATTATTTTCATTTAAAACTAGAGATTTTTTTGCGCATGTTTAGTACTGGTCAGATTCTTTCTAGCTAGTTTTGCTTCTAAAATAATACAAGGTTACCTGTATATAAGTATGTCTTGTTCCTTTGCAGTGTGAGCTCCGACACTGTTTGCTACCTGATCAACAGCGTAGCTAAACAAGGTAGGAGTCATTTAAGCAGACGATTGTCAGCGTGTGTAAACACAAGAGCACTTGCTAGAGCAAGAGACATAAAATATAAAAGATGACAAACAACCAAAACAGAGGCTGCTCACTGGCCTATAAGGTATACAAAATGCAAATTTCTGTAACATGTTTTTGATTATTTGTCGTGCTGGCTCTGCTTGCAGGGTCGACCAGCAGCGAAAGTACAATCCAACCTACACACGGAGGATCAACATACACTCCTTCACAGAAGGTGAAATAAAGCTTAAACATTATTTTTTCTTTACCAATTAAAAAAACGTTCATATCTCTTTTGGAAGTCTAAACATCTGGACAGTTCGCTAAGCGTTCAGACATTTTTCATGCATGAAACTTGACCTGCTGGCAGGGAGTAGGCCGTTTCGCGGACACTGCACCAGCAAACGGCTCACAGATAGTTTGTCATTCTTCAAGACCTTGCCGCTTCATATCCCACACTGAACAGCCTGCCAACACTCCTTGGTGAGTCTGATAAACACACTTCTACTGAAGTGACTAGCCTGGTGTAAAAAAAAAACTGCTCTGCTTAACGAACACACATGCACAAAAGATAGTACACGCACGTGCAGTGCTATATTGTTCGGCGACAAGCAACTGACAAGGTCTAGTTCAAATATGACGACTACTTGTACTTTCGTTCAGACCTCAGTGCCACACCTGAAGTTTAGAGTAAAAGATGACTATTTTTCTTCTCAAGCACACCTGTTCAGCCTGTCGGTTGGGGAGTGCATACCTTTGAGACATTGCGCGAGGATTCCTCCACCTGTGGCACCGTCATGTTGATAGACCCACCCGCTCTCGGAAGTCGAGAAGTGTGCACTGAAGCTGGGTGAGTATGTTGTTATTGGTATTATTTCTTTTTATTTCTTTTATCTCTTTTATTGGCACATTACTCCTGTTTACAGACACTAATCTTCCCCTCTACACACACATTTTAGAATGTTCTAGAATAGTCGCTGGCTTTATTTCCTGACGTGTCTAGAATACCTTTGTATTTAATGATGGTAAAAAAACACTATGAAAGAGTCCAGGGGTATTGCATTCAAAACCTAACCGTAGAGCACATACTGGCACCCTGAGGATGCAGTTAATAGGTGTATATACATATATATTAGTATATATGACCATTAATACCGATATATTGTCGGGTCTAGTTTGTAAGTTGAATTCCTTTGCTCTTTTAAATGTCAGGTTCGGCGGAGAGAGACGATGTTACTCAGTGTCCGTGGTAGACGATGCACGTAAGTGAAGAATAGTTCGATGCGGAACAATAAATGTTTATATGTTTACAAATGTTATAAAAAAATCATAGCAGTACTTTGTTACAAAGCAAGTACACAGCACCCAAAGCAGTACTAGTACAGAGCAAGCAAGTGTGATGACAAAAGAATGGTAGCAGAAAAAGTAGGATAGACAGTACTCAACGTCAGCTCGATTTCGTCGTCAGCAACGATCATAAACATACCCAAAATGTGAGGCAGTAAGTGCCCGTGAGTGATGTAGCGACAAGGGTAGATACATATTAAAGGCATCATTTCCTGAACTCCGTTCACCGACAGAGGTCTTGACAGTACGACTGCAGGTGATGTTACTCGATTGTGTTAATTAGTTTGCAGACTTTAATAGATGCAAGGAATGTTTCAGATGACCCTTGTGCCGTGAACCCCTGCCACAATGGAGGACAGTGCATAAACACGCCTCCATCTTACGTCTGCGCGTGTCCGGCGCAATATTCTTCTGACGCCAACTGCGATGAACATGGTAGGGTTGTAGTTTTGCTTTCATAAATTCATTGTTTCTGCAGTTCCATGATTTAAGTAATATCGGCAGCAGAAACAGGATTCTACTCTTTAGTCTTTTTGTATGCTGATTTGTTCCCAGTCCTTGTAATATACATTTGAAACTCAATTTATAAATTTTGTCACAGACACAAGCTCCGTTGGAACTTCTTTAACAGACGTACATTACAGTGGTGTTACTGCCAGCTCCTCATCTTCTGCTGCCACAGAAGTAACAGGTCAGATGTTACAGACTGTTTTACGCCAACGACAATCGCCCTTTTTTTCGTTACACCTACACTCTTACACCAATTTCTAGTTACTGAATGTTACTCATCTCATCAAATCTGTGTTCGTCCGGTCTCTTCTTGCCTTTGCACCACTCATCTACACGAATGTGTATGTCCTCAGCCCGAGTCCTAGATTGAGATAATTGAGACTGTTTTTCTGTCAGATGAAGGTAATGACCGTATTTACGAAAATAAAAAATAATGTTGCATTTCAGAATAATCACTTTCGTGTAAAGTGAAATGTTCTGATGATTTACGATTTATGACGAATTTGTGGCCGTGCAGAATCCACAGAGTGTAGCATCAGGAACTGCACGGCACGTTCTGTGTGTAGAGTCGTGGGGACAACAGCAAGTTGCATCTGTCCGCTGGGTCTGACTGGTGATCACTGTGAAACAGGTGAGGAACTTACTGCTCCTATAGCAAAATGGACATATATAGACATGCTTTTTCCTTTGTGTGTATACTATAGTTCCATTTTGAAATATCAGTTTACAGAACAATGTCTTTTAAAAAAATCTTATAAGGCTTTATTAATTCTTTCATAGTCTCTATTAACTTTGTTCTCTTTTAAAGTGACTTCAAAAAGATAAAAGCCCCATGGTCTGAATTCAGCCAGTAGTCGTTTTGCCTACATTTACGGGCAAAGGATCCTTCATTCTATGTTGATAATTTCATTGTCTGATCGCTTGGCACCTTGGCTATATTTTTCAGGAAACGTGGATATTCCACTTACGTTCAACCTCCTGCCTTCACAGGTGGTATGGCTGGCAAACGGCCCCTTTTGAACACCTTCCCACCAAACTTACACACAAGCAAAATATCATTTCGTGCATCTTACCGTGTATGTATGTGTGTTTTGTACATTTGTACACAAAAGCCGCATAAATGTGTAGCATATTCTCTCCCCCACCTCTACCCATGCAAGGGAACTCGTTGCCCTTTAAGAAGAAACACACCGACAAATATACGCTTGCACTACAAAATACACGCACATGAACACGCAAGCAACTAGCTCCATATTATCTCTACCCATAAGAGTTTAAGATCAAAATTAGAACAGTTTTCTGGGCAATGCTGACAAGCCTAGTTACACAGAAAGAGTCCCAGAAAAATGTTCACATCACTGCTCTATAGCAACGTCACTTCCTGTCCACAGCCCCACGCCGTGGTGCCCACGCCAAGGACCGGCATGAGAATACAGTGCGCCGTTGGACAGACATGCCTTCTTCCTCTGTACCTTGCAGGAAACCAGACGTACGACTTAGTTTTTCGAATTATTTTACTGTCTACCTTCCAACATTGCGAGTTGAAACAGATAATCTGTTAACCGTTTTCAAATATGTTATCATTTAAAAGTAATTTAATTAATGTATATTTGCATCATACTAAGCACTCGGCAGAAAATATTTTCTCATGGTACCAGTATCACTCTGTAAATTATACATACCTTCGTGGTATTCTTGCGCCAGTCGCTCTTACATTCGCATGTTTCTAAAGTATTATTGAGCCAGTTCGTGATGTAATAAAATATACTTCTCTCAATAAGTGATCATCTATAAAAATATTTTCGCTAGTGAGTCAAACGGCCAATACATCCCTCCTCTACTAAATTATTGGACTTTATTTGCGTCTGTGGTATTTAAAGTAATATGGCTTTGCTGTGCGTCTTGGGCCTAAAATCTTTCCGCACTCTAATGGTATTATTACACATAAAAAGCCACAACAACTAGGTAAATACTTTTTTGAATAATCCTGCTGTAAGCGGCAATAAAAGTTCCACATAGTAATGCTAGGGTTATGTCTAATGCACATCAGTGTGAAAATTAATTACAAATGCCAACATTTACCAAGTGTACAACTATTACACCAAAGTCAAAAGTAATCAATAAAATATTTATCTTTCTAAGCGTCAGTCATGTTTGTTTTGAACTGTCTAGATCTGCTGATATCCACCCAGGACTGGCTTCGGGTCAGGTGTCAACATCTGTATCTCCGCTAACCGAGGTTAACGCTGCCGGCATTCCAGTTCTGATGTCTGTGCTGTCCGTCACACCCACCACCCCAGGCGACCATCCTGTTTGCGTGGATATCATGGTTAAATCCGGGTTAGAACAATAAGCTGAATACTTTGCGTTAACTGCGAAGAAAGATACAGTGAAATGGATGCACAAAAGAGAAACAGACAAAATGGGAATATTACTGAGTTTTGTTTGCCTTCATTTCAAATGATCTGTTTAATCTGGCTTTGTCATAAACTGACTGATAATCCATAATATTTGCATTGTACTGAAATCTAGACAAAAAACACTTTATAGGCAATAACTTCTCATGTCCAGTGTTGAGTTATTGATTTATATATATATAATTGCAGGAATAAAACTGACCAGGTTTGTTACATCGTTTCCTCTGAAACAGTTACCGGTAAGAAGTTTTTCGTGACTATAAACCATAGTAACTATGCAAAATAGTGTAAAATTGGCTGCAATCGTTGGTAAACCGAATATGAACATTTACTGTTTACAGAGTTATCATTGTCGTTCTTCGTAGTTGTCCAGGCAAATTATATAATCAGTTTATGCATATGGTAAATTATGATTAAAGTGCATTTGAAAACGTTTCTACGGTGTTATTTCAACCTTCTTTGTATTTTCTGTTGAAACAGTTTCGACACCCTCAATGACTCCAGTGGTGAGTTAAGTTTTCCTTAGTACTCTGTACACACTGAAACTATGTGACTATTGTTTAGACTTTTCTGATAGATATTACATTTTTTTTTACCAGCCACTTAAATCTAAGAAGAAGTAGCTTGAAAACGATACATCATTTTATATGCCGTCTAGTTTGCTGACCACACAGTTTACTGTGTTTGCAGCATGGAGGTCATTTTGCAGCTTTGGCGCCTCCACATGGCGCAACGATATGGTGTCACGTGGACCAGCCCTGTCACGTTGTTTTTCAGAGCGAGATGAATACATCAGGAAACTGGTAAATAAATGTGATTCGTCAAACCGAAGAAGATACAATACATATACGGGCTTTTATTTTTAAGTCGTATGACCTCCCCCTAACACACACAAACACCCGCACACCCACAAACACCCGCACACACCCACAAACACCCACGTCCTTCTTCCTCTTCAAAGAACAGTTCACTAGCTAGACACCTGCAACAGTCATGCACGAAATCAAATCTTTGAAACTGCTTTAGATACCGCTAAAACTATGGACATTCTATTCAAGGTTTATACAGGCCGCACCTCGACCAGTATCAGAAGCATGCGGCGTTCCAGCGCATTCGATTGTGATTGTTGCAGTACGCCAGTGCATCTCATGTTTGTTTGTTGCAGTATTCCAGTAGAAGCCAGATCGAGCGGCGCTCTTGTTTTCCAGACGACTTCCATCAATAACAGTATATGCGGTTCGGACGTGCTGCTGACACCCGACAACTCTTCGCAGACCGTCTGCCTTGTTGTGGGGTCTGTAGTCATGGCAACATTAACACGAAGTAGCCGAAATCAATCAGCAGCTGTCCACACAAAAACTCAGTTGGTTAGGCAGAGACTGATCATAATTCACTAAGGATCGGCGACTCCAAAAAGAAAGTGATTGTTAAGCGTGTCAGTTCATCACACTTTAAGATTTCCTCTTGAGAGGCCCTGTCTGTATAAACTTCTGGACTAGACTATGGTGTAATAAAATTAAAGCAATATTATTTTTAAACTGGGTTTTCTTTTTCAGTAAGACTGGTGAGCAGCGGTGCTACCAGATTGAAACAGTAACTAACAAAAGTAAGAAGTAAATTTCTTGTTGCCTAAGACATTAATTCTCTTATCACACAATCTTAACTCTCGCCTTTTCTTAACCTTAGTCTCACCTTTCTCCAACATTATGGCCAACGGAATTAAAAAGCGAATTAAAAATGACTTTAAAATTTCTTACATTGTGACACTTAGCATTTCGTAAAAATAGCTTTGTTGCACTGAATTAATATTAATTGATGGATTAACATTCAATAGCATTTGTCTAAGGCAAACACTAATTAACTTTGTCCTAACAGCTGACCCGTGTGCGCCAAACCCTTGCCTGCACGGTGGCGCATGTATTGTAAAGTCGACTGGTCCTCCAGAATACCTTTGTGCCTGTCCTGTTCCTTTTCATGGAATAAATTGTTCAGAAGGTATGTGTCTCGGTTAACCACGACTCTCTTAACATTTTTAGTATAGTATTATCCTCTACACATCTATCTTGCGTTGCCTAGCGAGGTAGTCTGTATGCCTACGTGTGTTGACATCACCGGTAGCCTTGCCTTTAAAGTAAGTGTGAACGGCCTCCTTTACGTGAATTCTACAAATAGGCTGTCAAACTGCAGAAGATCAACATTTAACGTCTGTCCTAATGGTAGTTCTTGACACCGGAACTGACTAACTCTTGACACTAAGTATCCCCTGCCTCGATAGTTAGATGTGTCAGATTATGTTTAGAATTACTAATTTATTTGCACAGAAATTCTTTTCGCAAATGCGACCACGCGTGTGTTTCTGTGGATGTGTGTAGTTTTTCTTTACTGATTCAGAGCAGAGAGAGAGAGGAGAAAAGGGTGTTGGTCGTTGAATTTCATAATCCGCATTTCAATTTACCTTTATGCAGACATGACATCAACTCGATTTACTACAAGCAGCACATCTGGCTCACAGAGTGAAAATGCTACAACCCGTGCGGTGATATCAGGCTCCCAACAATCTACAGAGGGAGTCTCTGACTTAAGTTCTCAGAAGACAAATAGTTTAATGTTTCAAAAGTCGACCTCTCCTACTTTAGGATCTCCACAATCGACCACTCCCTCCTCAGGCTCTCAGCAATCGGTTTCTCCTGGATTAGGGTCTCGAGAGTCGACCTCTCCCATCTCAGTCTCTCAGCAACAGGAATCTCCTGGCTCAGGATCTCAACAATCGACCTCTCCAAGCTCAGTCTCTCAGCAACAGGGGTCTCCTGGCTCAGGATCTCAACAATC
>SRHC01001746.1:15931-34107 GCA_004794325.1 Pomacea maculata | reverse complement strand
AGCTCAGTCTCTCAGCAACAGGGGTCTCCTGGCTTAGGATCTCAACAATCGACCTCTTCTGGCTCAGGATCTTCGACTTCTCCTAGCACAGGCTCTCAGCAACAGGGGTCTCTTGGATCAGGATCTCAACAATCGACCTCTCCTAGCACAGGCTCTCAGCAATCGGCCTCTCCTGGTTCTACCTATCAGCAGTCTACAAGCAGCGGCTCAGACTCGAGCTCTCAACAGTCTAATAGCAATACCTCTGGCTCAGGCTGGAGCCAGTCTGCAAGCACCGAGTCCATGGTTAGCCAAGCATCAGGCAATTTGAACACTGGAATGGAGACATGGGGTTCTAGTACACCAAACAGTGCCGTCTATTACGACTATTCTTCCAGTACCAAGCGCGACTCTTATTCACATATCGCACAATCAACTGACCAAAGTGGGTTCAACAATTTGTCTGCACAATGTGCTGCAGGTAAAACTTTTTGAATCCTCTAACTGCATATAACTCTCCGAGGAAAAGGGTTAATAGACAACACCAGAGCGGAGTAGTTTAAAGTTGCAAAATATTAATAATTTGTGAATTAAATATTTGCTTAATAACGTTGGGATTTATTTAGTAACAAATAGTTTAGATGACAGCGTCATAATAAATCCAAAGATAAGTTATTTTCTAAAGTTCGCTTCAATATATCAGATTGTGATTTTTTTTTCCAAAAAGTTAAGTCATAATAACATTTTATTCCATACACTTCCTTTCACGTGCGTGCGTGATAAATACACCAGGACATATCTTTATCAATAAAGAGATCGTTTTGTTATCTTTTCCAGAACGACAAGCTTTTGTAAGTACAACGGGACGTGAGTATAAATGCATGCACACACACACACACACACCCTTTCTCACACACGCCCATATTCAACTTGGAGGAGTGGTCTGCCCTGTAGATTATAAACGATATTCGCTGTCCTTAAATTGTATGGTTTATAGTCTTTGCATGATACCGGACTACCAAAAAAAGGTGAGCAAGAATTCGACAGTTACAACACCCATTGAAAGAGCCCAATAACTTAAAGCAATGTCGAGTCACACTCTTCCAGCTCTGGGTTTATTTCCCCATCTTCTAATGGACCACTTTTTTTTCGCGTGCACTTCCAGTATGAAAGATACAGGCGCAATTCAAATTTTATACCAGTGGTAGCATCATCAGCATTAGTTGTAGCAATAACAGTGGAGAGGGTAACCGAGTTGTCAGAGCAATGTTGTCCAAACGCAGAGGCGTTCGGTTCGATATCCTTGTGGTAGATGAATTTCTCCTAGTCGACCCAGCTGTCGAGAATGGGTTGGGAAAAGTAAGGCAGCGAGAAAGAGGAGATGGGCATTACCCTCACAAAATTGTCTCCCCGAGAAAAGTGCGGTCTCTTAACACTTCATTCCCCCAAGCCATAAAAATGTCAGGGAACGACCTTTAGCAGTGTGTAGCAGTGTAGAATTTGTTACGATGTGTCCAAGATTCATTGAAAACGAATAATTCACAACAACCTCACCTTTCGCGACAGTTTTATGGGCAGGCAAAACCGATTTCCTACAATATTCCCCCATAGTCATGAATCTCTTTTGAGGTCGCCACTCTCACCTCCCGCTCGACATTTGTCTTAGTGGTGAAGTCAGAAGATTGCCATGGTGAATCAATGCACTGCTACGTAACATGTTGCAGAAACAAGCTGCACTAAAAGGTAACGTGCGTTGCACGTGCTACAACCCTGTGACCAACACGTCGCATGTCGTCATCAGGTCCCGCGTGTCCAACGAGCGCCTACTGCGGGTGGGGGGTATTGGCGCCGCCTCCTCCACCAGCCTCATCTTGCTCGCTGCCATGGTGTACTATATGGTGCGCAGACTGAAAGGCAACAACCTCAACCAAGTCGACAACAATCCCAAAGTTTTTCACGCCCGACGGCAAGGCAAGAGTAAGAACTGGGCTGGCGGCCACTAAGGGAAGTGAGCGTGCATACCAGAGGAAGTTCGTGCACGCATGTAGCTAAATCTTCGTTTCTTGTCTGGACACGAATTAACTGTGATGGCGAATTGATAGAAATGTCCACAAACATCTTGTTATAAATCTTTAAAGCACATGGAAGGAAAAAAAACATGTAGAAAACAATAATTTTGTTTTTAGAAAGCTGTTTTTAATTTTCAATTTCTCTGTTGACGTAATGAATGCCATAAAATTGTCTTGTAAATAAAATTTGTAAAAAAAACTTTTCATGTATAAATGTAAATTATTTCAAGTAATAATATTTGTGCACAGCTATTATGTGCAAAGATTTAATAGCTGCTAGAGTTACAATAAGTTAATAACCCTAATCGTTCTTGTCAGTTGATAACGCTCTGAGATGTGGGATGAAGCTGAAATCTTGTAAGTTGTTGGCAAAAGTAACCATTCAGAGTCTTTTTTAAATAACTTGCCCCGCAGTCGGCCTCTCAGATTTCATTTGTTATTTGATATTATGGTTAACATATTTTCTCTTTGAGAAAAACAAAAAAATATTAGGACATACTCCTACAGTTAAACAAAATCCAAAGTAACCGGATGGTCCTGTCCAGACATGAGTTGTACTTTGAGAGAAGCTAAACGATGCTTACAATTGGCAGCGTTTTGACAGCAAAGCAGTGGCCACTCCCAGCACCAGACCAACAGGAAGCCCCAGCAAACTGGCGTTTGCATTAAGTCGTAAAGCGTCTATACCATGTTCATTGTCCAGACGTTCACACAGGATATGAGTAGTGATGTCATATGAACTGTTGCTCGAATTGTTTGCATTCTGCTGTGATGTTAACCAATTCTGCAATAATTTTTAAAATAGCTCTTAGTTTAAATTAGGTAGTTCTTACGTAAGTCAGTGCACAAATTTTCGCTACACTGAAAAAGTTTTTATGCTGTGTTAATATACAATTTATGGTAATTCATAGCAGCATCCTTTAAACTTTATTATTAGTATTTTTATTTCTTGACTTTTGACAAATGTGTCGTCCTCACCACCATCATCAAAAATTCTTATTTTCGTCAGCTGTGTTGAGGTCACTCTCTTCCTTCCTTTCCCTGTCTCATAGTGACGACAACAACAAATTGACTATTTGATATTGCTGTCTCATTTTTTACCCGCTCTTTTATTATATGATCAATACTTAGCCATGTAAGGACCAAATAAAGTGAGACAGTATCTCACTTTAGAAATTATTTTAAGATTAAAAACACGTAAGATTTTCGTTTTCGCTTCACCAAGCTTAAATCCAAACTGGATCTTTTTCTGAAAACTGCTAAATATTTGAAACTGCAACTGTGATGCACACTATCTGCAGCAGTTTCGTCCACAGAATCTTTAAACTGCGCTACCATCAACGGACAAATACTCACTCTGAAAGAAGCAGCATTACCATAGCATCTTCCTCCTTCCTCTACTAGCAGCACCCTGTAGCTTTTTGCTACCAACGTGGAATGATGAATGCACTGACAAGATCCACTATCACCACTGCTCAAGCTTCCAGGGGAGGATGGGACAGATACGCAGGGAATGAGATCTGCTAACAAGGGTAATTTTTTTCAAACTTAGGCAGTAACTGTATACAGTCCATGGTCACAGTTTTGACTTACCATTTAGCCGAATAAGCTCTGTAACAACTCCGTTTGCCATAAGGCATACACGATTATTAACTATATTTTGCACAATTCAAGTTTCAAAGTGTCTTGAACGGCAGGAAATTGGTAAGCATAAACAGAAACATGAGCAAATTTTCTTACAAATAAATAATAATAACTAGATTTACGCTGCACATGAAAGACTACGAACGATCTGACAGTCGGCAATATAATAAACATCACAGTCTGGAAAATAGGTGAAAGCAAGACAAAAAGGTCTACGAATGAAGAATTGAGGAGTGAATAAAAAACTGTGCTTGATTAAGTAAGATATTTCTCAAAGAGAACTTTAAATTCTTATGTAACTAGAAAATGTAGCAGCAAAGATGTAGCAGCAAAAATGTGAAAGTCTCCCTTGCACACTAACGAAATGTAAGAAGGAAAAGATTATTTTACTTGGCTTGTACTTCACTGCAGACATAAGAATATGCTGACAAGTCGGTATATAATACAGAAAATTCCGTAACACCCAGGACCCACAATAACTTAATGAAATACATTTCCTAGTCATTACCAAAATGAATAGGTTCGTGGTTCAAATTTCACGCCGGGACACTTTCTGCATATGACACCTGTTTGCAGGGCAGGTAGTAGGGTGTTTCTCTGGGTATTCCAGTTTCCCTTACACCCCTATCCTCCCTATTCCCCGCAGTGTGAAATCCCCCAAGGTGGAAACATTTTCTTACTAAACCAACCAACCCATTCTATAGCTCTAAATGAAGACAATTGGCTTATTTTTAATAGATTCCACATAAAACGCCTGCAAATTATACTTGCCTTTGCCACATTGCTGATCACTGCCATCTGATGGACACTGGCAAAAGAAATCAGTCTTCACATTAACAGGATCATACTGACATAACGGACTGGAAGCATTATTTTTGTCTGCAAAACCAGAAGTGATTGCCAAATTTAATTTCACTGCTGTACTACACAAAATCAGAAAAAGACAGTCTATCTACCATATAAGGAGAAAAAAATTTGGGATCTTTTTCTCATTCATATATATATATATATATACCTTTATATTACATATTTTTAGTTAACTATAAAGAAAATGCGGCAAAGTGAGTTATATAAACATAATTTCATAATTCATAAAATTCACATCTGTTACACTATGCAAGTAATATGGACTTACCTGACTCAAGAGGAATACCTCTTCTGTCATGACACTGACAAAAGCTAGTATTGTAAATCTGGTTTGAACATATCTCATTGTCTACATCTTGTCTGACGATGGATTTATCTGCATAAAAATATTTCCTGCATTGTGAGCTTCCAAGTTTTACTCTGTATACTTATATATATATATAACATAAATATCATGCTCAATAATGTGTTTGATTTTGATGACTACTAAGAGTAAAATATTTCTGTCATTTAACATATATAAAGAATGTGATTTATATTTTTAAAGTCCTTGTGTTTAATGGTTTCAATGTATATACTGATGCATGTAAATGCAATACTATGATTGTGATTCAATAACTTTATTTTACCACCTGTTGTAATTGGGTCAACACTGGAACCCTCTGATTTCTGAGATGAATAGCTCCCACACTGACATATGTCTGCCACAATTCATCAAATGCTATGCTCAAAAATTGCATTCAAGAAGAAAGTTCAAAAACTAAACCATTGTTAAAAAAATATAAATTTTATTCAAGAGAGAAACTCTGGCTTTTTCGTATATGTGTGTGTTTTGACATGCATATGAATGTGTGTAAATGAATGTAATCTGTGGAGAACTGTCTACATAAAAAATTATTTGAATTAGTCACTCCACCACATTAAGAAATATTAAAAAGCTGTATCTTCACAACAGAAGAGCTTGTTCTATATTTGGATTCTTGCTGGATACATTGCCCTCAAATTGTGTTTAACTACAAACATTAACTGATAACTAGCATGGAAAATAAAATACATGAAATATGCTACATATTTAATCTATTATAATTAACATGACTATAAAAAAAATAAAGAACCTGTTTGAAGATTCTCATCAGAATATTCTTGTAAACACTGACAATAGCCCGTCGCGTCCACAGACGTGTCTTTAGATTGACAAGGAATGGTCTGACAATCAGCATCTATGAAAGCAGAATTTTATCAAGATTGTTTTTAAAACACTACCATGTGCTTGTGAGCAATATTGCTAAAACATTTACTGGTCACAGTGTCCCAGCAAAGTTTCATAAAGAGGTGATGCTTCAAACAAAATAGAAAATAAAACTCATTTTACCCTAACCCCCGCTTATACACACAGAAAGTTTTATGGAAATGGCTTTTGTGTGTTTATCCATATTTGTATGGGTAAATAAATATTACATATGTAAATACACATATAGTCATTCCTTTAAGATTACATATGCTGCATCAATGTCAGACTGAAGGAATCAGCTTCATGTTCTATACTACATACCATGTTCTGTCTGATGCTGATGCTTATAGTCATAAACTGGGTCGACACTTGTCCCATAATTCAAGAAAGAACTGGATTCTTTTAGCGACAAAAATTAAAGCAGCTTTTTTACTTCCTTTTTGCTAGTGAATTATCATAGCAACTACTTATATTTATGTAGGTATAACAGCTTTCAAAGTGTCAAAGGTCACAAATGATTTCTATAAAATTAGTGTTTGCTTGTCTCTGTGCACCGTCAGGGTCCATTTATTTTTATGCCACTTTACTCATAATATTGCGTATTATTTGTCATTTTAGTCAATGTCTTGTTTGTCCTTTGATTTGCGGTGTAACAGCTTTTGAATTTAGAAATAACGAGCATGCATAGTGTATAATGTAGTATAGTGTAAGAAAAAGGAATATACCCATCGCTGACCTGTAGCACATTCCCAAGAGCTGCAGGATGTTTGAAATGGAGAGAAAGAAGCATCCCAACTGTCCACTGATGATCCATCACTATCAGTTTCCGTATAATCTGCAATTTATTTAACGGATTGACTATTAATCATGCCGTCAAAATATGTTTAGTGTTTTTCTTCCAGACAGTTTATTACTCTTTACCCATGATACTCACGTACTAAATAAGATTATCATCCTGTGATAAGTTTTCTTTCAAAACTCTTACATGTGAGGCGGAAGCGCTAGTGAGACACAGCTGTAGTAGTCTCCCCAACACACACACTCTCTCCACTTTGCCTGAGAGTGAGAGTGACTCACAGTGTAAGCAACTGTCATTAGAGCAAGCCACAAAAATCTCTGCATAAATAGCAGGCAAAACAAGACAGTGCCCTGATCCCCCTCCCCTCCACAGCACAAATTCGCCTTCAGGTGGAAGCACTTTCCCTTTCAAACTCAACTAGCTAGTGCCTGAAACTTGTTTGCCGCAACATCAAGTGGTCGTTTATCTCCCAGTCCGATTATACATGTGTACAGTTAATACTATACACAGAAATTGGAATATCACACCATACCTTTTTGACATTCTAATTTACTATTACTAAGTAGCGGATCGCAAAGACATCTGTCCATCAGATCATAAGTGTCCTTCTCTTGGTATGCAGTTCCCTTGCATTTGCAAGCGTCTTTCGGTTTCCCTAAACATGTAGCTGTAAACAAGAGAATGTCTTTCAACACGAACAAATGCATGAGCAAAGTTTCATAAAAATGGGCATAATATACATAAAGGCAAAATTTAATTTTCCGATACATTATTCGCTAACATTTATAGTTAAATTCTAAAGCTTTTTACGTAGCTCGTAACAACGAAAAATTAATCAGAACATCACGCAAATGTTTTTATGAGAATTCTAAAGCTAACAAACGCGTGCATTTTCTCTACATGAAAGAAGAATGAAGAGGAGGAGAAGGTGGAGCAGGATTAAAGAAATGAGAGAAGATATAAAAACCAAAACAGAAAACGGAGTTCTACTGGTCTAAAATATGGATGCTGCTGTGTAGATCCATAGTATAAAAATTATTATACTGCTTTATTTTTTAATTTACAAAGTTATATGTTATTTAATTTTTACATTTTATTATATTGATAATGCTTACCGTCAAGATTGCTATTGGCTGCGCAGGCACTTGCACAAGTATCTGTTTCTCCTTGAGGTGAACAGTTGTCTATGCGCTGCCATGGAACCATGTCACAGTGGTCGAAATCTGTAACGACACGCACACAAAACCCAACTTTAGTGCTTTGTGCTTAGGCTTCGGGACCTATGTTGACTTAACTAATTGGCAGAATTGGGTTTTTTTAATCCAACAATAATTAAGTAAATATGATTTTTATACTAAACACTTTTCTGTAAATTGTAACGGGGTGATCCTGGATTTTTAGTCAAACAACAAAATAACATTAAATGTTTTTTTTGACTGGGTATTTCCCAGTGAAGGTTATATGTAGTTCAGTTTATAAGTACACAGTGTACGTTGCAGCAAATACATACAATGAATGGTATTTGCAAACGAAGATGCGATGATATGTAGTCAAAACGCTATACCGTTCCTGACCAAACGTCTTCAGTAACTGGAGTGTCATGTTTACAGATGATAGTCAGAATCTGCAATCGCTAAGCAAAGAGAACAAATACATACCCCGTGACTTGCCTGGAGTCCGCACCTTACCAACTTCCCTGCAACGACATTAAAGGCTTATAGACGTTACGAAAGACCTTAGAAGGGAAACAGTCGTCTCCATTCAGAAGAAAAAAAATCTAGTAGAAATGCAGCATTTCTGAATTAAACTAAGCAAAACTTAATTAATAGATCACAGAAAGATACTCTCTTTAATTTGCTGAAATCTTTCTCAATTTTTCTTTCTCTCCTATTCATTCTGCCATTCTCCTTTTACCCCTTTGCTTTCTATCATCTTCATTAAAGATTCTTAAACTCCTTATCTCAACTAGTAATTATGGTTGTAGAGTGAACTTGTTCTTCCGGCGTCATTCCATGTTCTTGCTCTACTTATTAACTGCTATAATTCCTCCCTGTGCAGCTTCTTCTGCTACAGTGGAAACAGTCTGCTGCCCACGGTCCAGCATGAATGTCAGGTCATCGGCACAAGAGCAGGACAAGAGCAAGGTTATTACGGGGCTACCCTTAGCTCGGAGGTCGTTAATTCTGCGAACACACTGACATCCAGGCCTGACGAGAATAGAGAGAGAGAGGCAGGTGGGCCTGTGCTAAATATGCCATGCGGGAAGAATATGTCATGCGGCAACTCATCTATACAATGATCTTCATCTGTGACAGACCTAGAGTTCTTGGCATCAGTTGGGTGTGCTCGTGAAGCCATCCTTTCTGCTGTTCTTTGGTCATCCCCATTTCCTTCGCTGTTTCTGCGATAGGACATGCCACTGCTGCCAGGGATGCTGCAATATGAAGAGCCGTTCATCGGTTTCGCAAGGTATCATACCAGCTACGGGCATCTTGATTTTCTTTTATGGACTAGAACAATTGTGTTGTTAGTCTACATTTCAATACGTTCTTCGGTAAGGCAACAGGAATCGGTCATTCTTTCTTATATCGAATATGGTACACCAATATGGTACACGAAGCTCTCTCTAACTTGTCCGTTCATGCACACTGACCCAACACTCTCTCAGAAGGGAACTCATGCACGTTCCCCTCGCACTCTAGCAGACTCTTGTCCATCATGTAGTTTAACGTTTGAGACAACATTCCTGTACCTGTACTCCCCCATCCGTTGCCAGACATTCCTCCTTGCCCTCGTGTCAGTCGGTTGTCCAGTGTTCGACTCAGTTCGTCGATCGGGCCCTGCTGTGTACGTCCAACCCATTAGTCGAATTCACCTTTGATTTTTAAAGTTAACAGAAGGGAAAAAAAGGATTACGGACAAAACAGAACACACAGTTAAGAATGATGAAATTACATCTTTTGGAAATATTCTAAGCTTTTGGCGATGCGGGTTTATCTATCACACATCAACAAAGGTTTATTTTTGGTAGCTTGTGTTATGATCTAATGTATGACCAGTGAGAGAGAGAGAGGGAGATATAGTGGTTCTGGAAGAGAGAGGCCATGTTGTCGTTAACTTACCTTACTAAACTGTCCAATTCATCAAGCATGAGTTCTCTCAACTAACTGTAAATAATTTGTTTGATATTGTTACAATGTTTTAGTCTACATACTGCACTGTAACACAAACTTATGGAAGCCTATCAATAGAGCCCTGCGTCTACCCGGGTCGTTAACGACATCTAATAGACCAATGACGAGAAAGCCTAGCTCTCAAAATTATGTCATCGATGACGCAAATCTACTTTTGACGTATTGGTCTCGTCACGTGGTTCCAAACCATAAACGTGGAAGTCTGCGCTTGCCACGGGATCTAAGAACGCTGACCACCACTGCCCCCCATTTTCACTGTCTGCTGCAGCAGACGACATTCACATCCAGCTGCATACGCCGACAACTGGGGAGTATGGTAGTGTGGTTGCGATGTTGTAAAATGAGATGTGACCGCGATGTCCAGAACGAGACTATATTCTTCAATTCACACATCTTTCTCTCATATGTTTACAACTTCCAACTTACGTAAGTTCTAATACAATTCCAGAAGTAATACATAAAAGATTTCATACCTCGTCTAGTCGAGGTTACTCCATAAACGGGTGAGTACCGCCCCGCATCCAACGTCGATTGACACTAACCTTTACTACACAAAAATCTCACTCGGGAGATGTACACTCGTGACTCAGGCACGTCTTGCTCTCTCTCTCTCTCTGTATCTTGGGCCTGAGTAACCTTCCACAACTCTGTCTTTCCTGTGTAATATCTTCATACATTCAACATACACTCCACATACACTTTTGGTCCATGAGCCACCTAAAGGTTAAACACCACGAAAAAAACATGAGGCACGGACTGGTCCGTGACAGCTTTACAAAACTAAGGTATTCTACTGTAAGTGTGAATGTAGGTATGTGGTTGATAACATGTTTTGCATGGTGCATCTGAAGTTGTTTAAGGACCACAAAGTGCAGGATGAAAACATCGAACATAAACAAAACAAATATAGTGTAACAGCATGACATGATTTTTATTACAAATCAACATAACCACTTTCCAGCTAAAAAGAGTTGAACATTATTTTGTCCCCAGATGACCGGACAATGTGTTTCTGAGATAGATTCGTAAAAGGTATTTAATGAAATTATCGTTTGGACAACCATTTTTACACATGACTCCCATCGTCTACTACAGAAAAACAATTATCTCGTTGATCAAAGGTTCCGCGATCTGGGGACAAATTACGGTAACTAATGTAAGTATGAATTCCAATCGCATTAATTTTTTTCAGGAATATGTTTACAAACATCTTGTGTGTGAAAATTGTAAACATTTGTCCGATGAAAAGTCTCAGTGCAGCCCAAATGTTTGAACTTTCGTAGTGTGAACAGAATTCCCGTCAAACTTGACGCTAAGTAGACCGACAATAGTTTTTTTTTTCAACGATGGCCTTTCTCGCTCATTTAAACACACAAAACATGTAAACAACACACAGAAGGACAGTTTTATCATATGCTTCTCCTGAAACCTTTATTCACCTGTTGATATAGTTTCAAGTTCAACAAAGAAAAAATGTAAAATGTAGTAAGCAATCCAAGTTCGATTGTATGCCAGGAACAAACTTTTGTCACAAGCTCATATTGAAAATGTTATCAGTTCTTATTTACACTTTGCTGTGTAGTGGCTGGATTGACAGGAGTGTCTTCTTTACCTGCAAAATAAATCTTCCATTTAAAAAAAATGAAACAAACTTATATATCCAAATGTTACAAAATTTCTCAAATTTCTCAATTTTAATATTGTGTTTGGCTAAGAAAGATGAATGGAAATTTATTTTAAATCAGTAGATTTTTTACATCTTTAAAAATCTTATCAAGTGGCCCGGCTAAATGTTTGTTTTCTTTGACACTGTTTTTCGTTTAAAAAAATTCCTAGAAAATGTAATGGCTTCACAAAGTATGTTATTTCTTAAACATACTAAGTGTTGGTAGCCAGGAAGGAGTAGAGTATCTTACCTGTCAGACACTGATCACAGGATTGTCCTAACGGGCACAAACAAACCGGTTTGGACAGGATCAGTGTACACACAGCATCGGCAGAACAGTGGAGGATGGTGCACTTGAGAGGGTCTGGTGATAAGGCTAGCGGCGTACAAACACCGACGTAATCACTGCTCGATGAGGTCACTGGCGATGACGAAGAAGCTCCTGTCTCAGCGCCTAGTGATGTCAGTGGTGACGTCAGAGCTGGTGCAGTTGTGTCTGTAATCGTCATCAGACACATGCAAGGCAGTGGATCTTTAAAGGAATAGTTTTCTGGGAACTATACAGCACGATATAAACAAATATAAAGTACAAAACAAACACATATTGATTAGAATTTTAATATTACTTGCTGTTTTCTTCTAATTTTCAGTTGTTTGAGTACAAATGCATGTTCAACTGAGTAACCGGAAACCGACTTTAACATGGCGCTTGAACACAGAACCGTTGCCTACTTTCAAACATAAAGAAATACCTGAGTGGTTGACTTTTTCAGTCTTTAAAGGGAAGTAATCTATAGTGGAACAACTCCTAAAGGTTCCAGTACTTTCCTCCCTTTTGTATTCATTCATTTAAGATGCTACCCTTGGTAGGACATATCGGGTCAGGCGGCTGTGCGCGGGGTAGATCAAATTTACTTTTAGTTAAAGTTACTTTTTATTTTATATTTAGCCTGTTAAAACTTTTATTCATTTTTTTTTCTTTTCCTCCTTTGAGCATTAGCCTGATTTATTGAAAATCTAGAGAATCAAGTAGAATGTACGGGCAAAAACTTTTAGCTAATTGAATTTTCCAGGTGATAAAACTCACAAATGTCGCAATTCTCTCCGCTGTAACCAGCCGCACACTGACAGTGATAACCATTGACTTCGTCGACACAAACTCCATTATTGTGGCAGGGGTTACTCTTGCAGTCATCAATGTCTTGATGGTCAAAATGGTCAAAAGAAAAAAGAGCTTGTTAAGCAATATTTGGTTGTTTTGGTGAACGATTTACTAACATCTTTGACGTTTCCTTTGATTTACGGAAGGTATTATCATCAAATTCCTCATGAAATTTTTGGAAGACATTAAAAATTACACATTTCATTGAGGCCTTAATAAAGGTTCCTAAAGCCATCGACAGCTGTAAAATCTCACACTTTAATAGCCAGCACTAGATGATCATAACTGTAGGCTACGGGGAATTTTGTTTTCTGTGTTTTCTGGGTAGCTAAATATCACTTTAAGCATTGATGTTATAAATAAGTGCTAGTGAACAAAAATTGTTTTAATGGAAAACGACGATAAATCGGGCGATGAGGTGGTTAATGTTGCAGTGGCCCAAGTGCCTGTCACCAAGATAGTGTGGGTTGGGTATCGTGGGTTCGTATCTCGGCTCCGTTATACCTGATACCTGTTTACATGGCCCACCGTCGGTGATTTCCTCCGGGTATTCCAGTTTCCATCCACCTTTTGTGTGCGTGTGTGCGTGCGTGGGAGAAAGGGGGAGAGAGAGCGCGTGTTAAGGACATGTCAGGTATGCTTAGTTTCGGGGACATAACGTTATACAATTATTTACTGTTACTGTGAACTATGACATTGCAATTTGACTTACAACTTTTGGCGCTTTGTCCCCCTCTTATAACGAGATCGCGATCATCTTAAGAGTATAAGAGAGGTAAATAAGTTTCTTGTCACTCATTCAACTGTATGATGTCTTGCCGTTAATTCAAAAAAAAAAAAAAACAAAAAAAACAAAAAAAAAACAACGCGCGTTACCTTACATAAAAGTAATGCAGCATGTGTGGAAGCTGCAAAGTTCATCTTTATTTGCAAACAAACCATGTGTAGACTAGTAACTCACCTGTTTCACATCTTTTGCCAGTGTAACCCACGTTACAATGATTACAGGCAAAAATAGTTGGGTTGACGTGTTCCCTGCTGTGGCACTGGCCGCCATGTTCACATGGGCTAGATGAACATGGGTCAATCCCTGAAACAGATTTCTGAAGTGTATATGTTTTCAAGGATCATTTGTCCTTGTTGTGCATTCTATACATACATGTGTATTGTAAATAATGTTATCCTATAAGAATGATGAACCTACAGTCATTACAGAGGATTCCGCTGTAGCCAGGATAACAAACACAGGTGAAGTTAGTCCCATGTGGCAGACATGTTGACCCAAGTCTACACGGACCGTTGTCACAGGGATCTGGAAAAGCAGACACAGAGGGATAAATGAGTCGGAGTTAGTCCATATCAAGGAGCTCCATTAACTTGAACATCACAGATCATGAACGACTTTGTCCGTCCCACTTCCCACCAAAACATAAACGAACTAAATCAGGTTTGAAGATGGATTTCCTTTGACAGTTTTCGGCTAAGATTTAATGTTGCAAAATCTAGCTTTAGTTCTAGATTGCTTGATTCATTCAATATATACATTAATAATCCCCACAAGAGAGATAAAAGTGATGATAGTCAGAAGAGTAGACCATTGTACTGCTAATTGCTCTCTGTGTAGTAATGAAGGATAATTGAAATAGAAATATTCTAAAAACAATGACGATCAAAAACAAAAGTGAAATGAGTTTGTCTGATTGTTTCTTTGTATATGTATGTTTGTGTTTAGACTTTTATGCAAAGTTGGTGCGTGCATGTGACGTACTCGTATCTCAATGATAGATTTTTTTTAAGCCGTAAAGCCGTTGTAGTTAATTTTACTTACTTGGTGGAAACACAGTAACGTTCAGGCACTTTTCAGTTTCCAGTCTGAAAAAAAAATGTCTGCCTTTAATGGGTGTAAACAAACTAAATCAAAGTAATGTTGTCTCTCTGCTTGACTTCTTCATTCACATCTTACTTATAACACTGTTATTAAAATTTTGTACACGTGCTTGTTACTGAGGCATCTTGAAATGTGTCTTAGTTTAATATGAAGGCCATTTACTTGGTTTAATTTTATTGACACTTAGCGCTGGAAATTTGTGTAAGGCACTTTCAGACATTTCACAATCGGTTAATAAGTAGATAGACAGTTGTCAAGAAATGTGTGTGCGACTTGGCTAAATCTCATCAGAAACAAATGTCATACCAAGAAAGAAAGAAATTTTGATGTTCTTTAATAGAGACCTAAATTTCTTAATATCACTTAACCATGAAAAAAAAAAAAAGTTTGACAACCAACTGTTGATCGTCTACAGCTCGGAGGCAGACAGTGCGGTTCCCCAGAATTTCTGCAGTGAAGTTGATATCAGCGCGATAAACCTGGTTTCCACGAAAGGTTACATTCTGTAGGTGGTTTGATTCGGTTCCTGGAATATCTGTTTGTCCGTTGATGATGCTAACAGAGATGATCCTGTTCCTGAAGGAGTGGAGTAATAAACATGAACTAAAATTATGAAATATTGATTATAATTTACTGTTGAAGTTTATTTTATAGTTTATACTATTTATGATACATAGTGTGATTGAAGAATCTTAAAGAAGAAAGAAAAGGATTTCTGCATTCATTCACGCAGAAGAAATATTCGTGCAAACAATGATGCTTTCTATAAACTTCGAGAATATTCACAATGACCAATACTTACGCGGAATTGCCAGTAGCTACGTATACTGGAAAAGAACAAGTAGAGTTCACAAGGCATTTAACATCTCCTGGGTCAGGTAGAAAAGGAAAGTATGGTTTGTTCTGTTCGAGGAAAAAATCAAAATAAAATAATAATAAAAAAACATATGCAAAAAAAAATATAAAAAAAAAAATAAAGTTGTAAAACATTATTTTATATTATCGGTTATTTTTAGTTTTCTTCATATTAGAAAGAGAATTTGAGAAGTAATATTTTCAGTAAACTGCAGCATAAAGTCTGTGCAGGCCTGTATACAATCTGATTTATTACATTATGGTTATTATGTTGGATTTCCTGAAAGTTCTCCAGTTTCCTGTTTTTAGCTGTCTCCTTTCAAAGCGATGTCCCTTAAAAATGAACAGAGCTTTACTTATCAAGGTATTGCTAATATGTTGCACTAACATTTCTTCCACTTGAGGAACAATCAGATTCTTTAAAGCCAGTAAATTATATTGTTCTTCAAAACGTTTTCCTTTCACGTGTATATTAGGAGAAAAGAAGAAGTCAATGTGCATTAGAGAGACCTGAGTAACGGGATGAGTGAGGTAAGACTGTGAAGCTGTAACAATCTGTACAATGTCATTCTCTCAGCTTGTCGTCCTGCAGGAGGACGAGACCTTCTCTCTTGACCTGCGGTGGTTCGTTTGTTTGCATTTTTCGGTGAACCTCTTCTGACTCTTTACTATGTGACTTCAGTGTAATCGTGTCATTATGTGTAAGAAAGCTGTAATGGATTGTTCTGACAACAGACCTTACAACACTGTGACAATAAACTTGTGTAAGGGTGAAGGTTGTGACATTCAAGTACAATATTCATCCTTTTGCAGACGATGCATCGACCTTTCATCTGTTATTGTTATACTTATAACGTCAGTGAGGAGCCACTCCAAAATGGTCATTTTTGGTTTTGTTTTCCAGTAAAAGAAATCAACTGTGATTATATCTAGTCTGCCGTCATATTGTTGGGTGATCACTGGTTTAGCTTCTTTATTTTCCCCATGTCACACAATTCACTATCCGCACCAGGTTCTTTCTCTAAATCTTTTCAAGTTCTCCTCCGGTTCCTTAACAAGTGTCCGTATGAAAGGAGGACTGCCAGCAGTTTCAAGGCCTAAACTTTAATAAAACTCTTTCACTTTTCTTACTTTTGGCTAAGACCGTGAGATTGTGAATTAACTTTTTCTAATAAAACTCACCCCATTAGGTCCGTAAGCGGTCAAACGAAGTGCTGTACAGAAAGAAAATTATTAAATGTGACTAATTAATAATGATCTAGCTGTACATCGCATTATAGCTTTCTATTGATCATTGTTGTATAAGGGATTGATCAGGGTTGTATATATTGTATTTTTTCAAATTTCAGAAGTCCAAAAGTTAATAAGTAAATTAGTAGTGTCATTAATGTACATGTACTAGTATCATAAAATGTATGTCTCCCGTATAACAGTAAGATTTAGAAAGGAATAAACAACTCACGATTGATGTGGACAACATAGCTTCTGTCCATACTTTCAAATCTGCAACACCATGACCAATCATCTGTGGTTATCCAAATAGTCAGTACGTTTTTACGATGTCATTTTCCCATCGTATCTGTCTTACAAGCTTTCCCTTTATTCGTTATAACCTTCATAATTAAAGCTTACACTCAGTCACAAGTGAACTAGACTCCTCCACCACCCTCCTCCCTCCTACGCTGACACTTACCCATCAGAATCGACTGCGACGGCCATGACGATGTAGTGTCCAACATCCTCATCTTCTGTGCGCCAGTCCAGGCGGCTCTGCACCACACGCTGGGCAACACGAGATTTGTCTGCTTGAGGAGCGGGAACAGTCACCACGTGGTCCTTGAGCACTTGCACGTTGATGCCCGTCACGGTCCTGCCCACAAGACGAGCTCTTGAGGTTTGAATGGTCTTTTTTCCATCTTTGTCTAGCTCGAAGATCGTGTGCTGCGAGCTGCGAGCTGCGATACAATGGCTGCATAGTCTTCTTAAAAGAGATTTGCAGAACAATGTGTTCTTATAGAAGCTTATAGCAGGGTGGTGTGTGTACTCACGTGGTCAGCGGGCTGGAAGGACTGGGTCGGGCGAAGAGCGGGATGCTCAGCAAGGAGCCGACATACACGGTGTACGTGTGCTGACTGGGGGGCGTGGGGGCCACGAACTCGGGCTGTGTCAGGTTCTCCACCACTTGTATCATGAACTATTCACAAAATGACTACGTAGTTAAGTCTACATATATATATATACTGTTAATAGCGAGCATGTGTGCACGTGTGTGTCAACACTCTCTGTAAACATGGCTTTTAAAGGACTAGTGAGATACACAATATTTTAATGATTAAATATCAGTGCATGATATTAATATTTTCTACAATTTAAGGGACGACCACCCTTCTGTTCTCGAGATACATGGCCTACAAACATCATCATGCTCTAAAGGGTCAACAGTACCAACTCCACAATAGTGCATAGATACGTTTGAGCTATGAAGGCCTTAGCCAATAGAATCGCTAGGAACATGTTAATTATTCATATCGTGACATCCCAATTTCAACCTCTTTCTGTGCATAATAATGATTGTAGGTATTTATCTTGAAAACAGGATATAGTTCTTTGCATTAAAATATGTGCAATCCATGTACAATCACTAAAAAGTTTGTCTCCCTACTAGTCCTTTAAAACTATTTTAAAGAAGTAAGAGGTAGTTTGCTTTCTGATTTATCGCTCTTGGATTTGTTAAAAGGAAAATGCCAATAACTAAGGGAAGCGCAAAAATTAAGTACATTTGCTTTTTTGACTGGTCTCCGCTAAGCAATAATAATAATAAT
>SRHC01001746.1:0-15921 GCA_004794325.1 Pomacea maculata | reverse complement strand
AATAATAATAATAATAATAATAATAATAATAATAATAATAATAATAATAGAAATGCTCACATGTAGGACAGTACTGCTAAGTGGAAGGAGTGAATATGCGGGAGACAGTGTGCCTTCCATGTTAATGTTTTGTCTATTGACATCTTCCAGCATCAGGATTATGACTCCCATGAACCCGTCCTTGAACCCATACGCTTCATCTGCGTCAATCTCCACCACACAATCCTGTTTTGGACAACAAGTTCATGTACATATTGGTGTACAGTACACATCACACTGTCGCTTTCTCAGCCTTTACTTCAGTGATGCTAGCTTGAGAGTATTGTACTGTGATAACACGACTTACCGACATTAGGTAATGACTTTAGTTCTACACACTGCAGTAGTCTTGTATTCACACATATCATTAATAATTATTGTGTGATGAACCTGACAATATGACTCACTTTTCTGATTGTCGCTTTATTGACAGGCTCTAACCCATATCTCTCCACGAACTGGGCATCGCGGCATTTGATTAGATCGCCATCTTGGTCAATGGACAACAAAGCTATTTTTGTCACATTATTGAGTTGTATCCTAAAATGTAAAACAAAAATAGTCCTTTAATAAATGTATCTGCAGTTGCATAACGTGTTTGTAGAATAATAAAAAGACCGATAAAAAAATCCCAATAATATTAAAAGTGGAAAGTTAGGTATAAACACAGTTCCTATCGAAACACGTCATGATCACAAGTACAAATCATGGTCTGTAATCAAGACAGGGACAGGAAAAATATTGATCAGAAAATAATTTAATTTTTCTTTTTATTATGATAAAGTGCATCTGATAACTCCAGTCCGTTTCTCGCGAAACAACTTTTATAATCCGTTTGCTTTATGCTGAACCTAGATAATGTTGTACCTAAACTCTTTCCGTTGTAGAAACCATGTAAATGCCTTTAAGCCAATTATTGCGGACATCTTTAAAGCACTAAAGGGTTGCAATTTTCCTTCATGATTGAATAAAGGTCAATGAAAAATATTAGTTCCTCAAATCTGGTGAATAGTTCCCTTCCCTCTACTGCTCTCGAGATAGGCGGCTTCAAACATCATCACCACAGAATAAGATCAAAAGCGTGACGTCACGTTTGTACCCACGTACAATTGACATATTAACGTCTCAGCTTTCCTACTGGCTAAAGTGTTCACATTGTGAACGTATCCATTCACTATCTTGGTGTCTGTGCTTGGTGATGTCTGGACGGGTGAATCTCGAAAAAGGAAATTTGGGAAAAAGTAATTTGCACTGAGTTGTATCCAGTCATTAGAAAAACACTTTAACGCAATTAGTCCTTTATATCGTTGTGCATAATGACTTAAGCGGAGCGATCTTCTCTGTTTTTACATTTTAAAAAATGTGTCGCGTACCAAAGAAAAAAATTATTTCGATTCAGGCGTTTGCCAAACATAATACGGGAAACGATAATTGCCTTTCTTGTTATTGATGATGTTATGTACACTTATCTTCACACAGTACAACTTGGTAAGCACATGGATTTAGTGAGAATCACCTGACTGCGCTACCTTCTACACCTGGGTCTTATACTGGAAGATTATAGGACCTTGTAAGTACATTGTTTGATCTTACACAGCTCTAGAGTTATATAATAAGTCTGTAGAAATATGATATGTACTTGTGAAACTTGTAAAGGCTTACCTAATATAATATTAGCAATAGGTGCATAAATATTGTGATCACCTGTACAGTGGCTTATACAGCAAAATGGGACTAGAGTTAGGACGACCAGTGTCGCTGCGTATTTGAGGGCGAACCTTGGACTGTAGGTGAAACTCAATATCGCCTTTTCCATTCAGACTGAAGTTTTTCCAGAAACTGCCGCTCATTCTGTTACATGATATCACTGAGGTAAATTGTTATACTTTATCTCACTCACTCACTCACTCACTCACTCACTCACTCACTCACTCACTCAATCAATCAATCAATCAACCAACCAATCAATCAATCAATCAATCAATCAATCAATCAATCAATCACTTGCATCCCATTTTGAGAGAGGCGTATTCTCTGAGGGACGTAGATTGAAGGGCTCATGGTCAACAGGCCAGGAACTCACAACTAACAATTAATATTGCCATCACATTTCAAACATATTTATGTTTATGAAAGAGGAAAGCAGGCGTTCAAATAACTTGTAACATGTGACCAAGTTTCACCAACTGTATGTCAGTATATTCCCGTGTCGGGTCGATCTCCAGGTAAAAGTTGGCGATCTCCTGTTCCCACTGTAACTTTTCACTGACCATAGACACTCGTCCTATAATAATAATAATGATGATGCTGATGAGGATGATGATGTAGAAGGCTTAGTAACATATAAATCTTAGCATGTAATGCTTTTACTAAGTTTCTCACACTTGTTTTGTACCACATTTTAATCTATTGTGGAGTCTCTATATCATCCGGACCCCAAAAAATGTGGTTTCTAACATCTCACACCCTAACAACCTTAAAGGTTAGAGAATGACCTTTATCTAGAAAGGTAAAATTTTGACTACTTCGTTTGTCTTTCCTAAAAGGACTCCAATGTTTGTTGGTATCAGAAGACAAAGTACTACAGATTACCGTGTCTGTCGGCATCAGAAGAGAAAGTACCGCAAAAGTGTGATAAACTATCAAACTATCACCACAACAATCTTTAAAATATAACAATATTACTCTCACATGCTACTTGAACTTCGGACAAAGTGATGACCATATTAATTTCAAAATGTTTCAAAATTTCTTACAGACATTTTACTAAAGACGTGCGTTTATTTTTTGTTTGTATTTCACTCGTACCTGTGAGATTTAAGTTGACTAGGTATGTCACAGCGGCCACCTCAGCAGGCTCTGTCGGAGTGCGCTGTTTCTCTAAGAGCCAAAACCCAAAGTAGGCTGCATCCTGCTTCTGCTGGATGGTTTGCAGACGGCGGTCGTGAGTGGCCTGTCCTACGTCACGCAGCGTGCAGTTAGGTCCGCATGGACCCAGGCCCAGCACCCACCCAGTCACGAGGGTCACCTTTGCCTAAACAACAAGATAACCTTTAGTCCACTTCACAATATAATTCATCTGTCTGTTAGCGTGTCCCTTTCAGTTTTCCTTTCTCTACATGCCCTTTAGTTGGTGTGAAGATTTATCTAATAATTTTCTAGTTCGATTGTCCATAGTTCATTAAACTTTGCCCACAATGATTGTCATAACGAGGATGACTAAAAACTAGCGAGCAACGTGAAATTGAAAACAATAACTGAGAAAATGTCATCGAATGTTTGACAGAGTTGTGTGCAAAGGTGACAGTAAGGCAACAGTTTTGAAGTAAACGTTCAGGACATTGAAACTTTTCTCTTTTTTAAGTTAACATGTAAAGTTCAAACTTCAAACATTTGCTTAAACTCGGAGGTTTGACAGTTCAGCACTTTTTCCGGTCTAATATTGTCTTTAGTTTCAACTACTGTCGTGCTAACATATTTACCGTGTAAGTAGTTTTGCCTGGTCGCAAGTGAGAATCCACAAATTCGAAGTTCATTGTGCCGCCGCAAAAGTGATGTTCCTTTACGGGCTCTGAACTGACTGTCACAACAAGGGTCACAGAGGTCAGGGCCACAGCACGGAGCAGGCACCCGAGGCCCGCCATTGTCTGTTCACTTTAACTGCAACTGACTGCAGGTTCTGTACAGTGAACACATGTCATTCGCTTAATTGACCCCAGGGGTCACTACTCAGTATATCTCTTAAAGACTGGGGTACTACTGTCCTGTTATATATCTCTCTCATTCTCATTTTCATTATCATTCATGTCATGTAAGCTCTGTGGATACTTTCAACTGAATTATTTACATCTTAATTTGTTTTACTGCTTTCTAGGATTTATATGTTATATTTTTATGTAAGAATACTTGAAGGCAATTTATCAATAAATTAAAAGTAAACTCAATAAATATGAGTGAACTTTTATTTTAAAACGAAAAATCAAAGCAAAACATAAACATTAATTACAGTAAGCAGAAATGCTCACAAGAAATGCCTGAATTCTGCACCGTTACTTAACTTAACCGTGTAAATTATAGCAATAACATCTAAAGGTTTACATTCACCCAAGTAAGTTATGCACTTACCCTGCTAGTCGCTACACGGGTGTACAGTCACGATGACTGCTCTCTACCCGCTGTGGTGTGCTCCGTTTTATAGGTAGGTGTATATGTACACCTCATTTATCAGATAGTCGCGTATCTGTCGTCAGCAAGGTAGAATCGATATTCAATCATCGGTAGATTGATAAGCGCTTGTCTATGTAACGAAATCCATCAATTTGTTGTTAAAACTTGGATTCTGTGATCACGAATTTCCAAGAGAACAGAACTTGAATACCTTGTTGCTTGCAGTTTACCTTTATGTTCTGGGGAAAAAACTAATACAGATGTGTTCTGTTAAATATTAATTCGTTAATAGATGATAGTATCAAACAAAGATGAACCCCAAAAACCCTTAAATCTCATTAACGTTCCAAACAAAATAAAGCAAAAACAAAAAACATTAAAATCCCGTGCTCACAAGTCAGGTATTTGAAGGAATAATTACTGATGGGAATTTGAATGTCTTTAGACAATGCCAGGCCAATAGCCTTTAAAAGTAAGTGTAAATATCCCACATCAGCATCTCTGACCTCTGACATAAAGAATGTGTTTTATTTGCGTGTTTCAATACAGACGAACAATACATTTAGAAAGCTGAATGGTAAATTAAATAAATACATGGATAGAAATGGACAGCAGATGATTATGTTTTACTTTTTTGACTGTGGCGGGCAAGATTTTGTGATGTTGATTTATGTATTAACACGTGAAACGATTCGTTTGCATTCTGGCTCCCTGGGAGGGACACCTTCCCAAAAATGTCCTTCTATGGCTGATATAGTATCTCATAAAAAAATCATATAACTCGTACAACTAATTCAAAACAATCATTAAATATGAGCATAAACCATGTCAGTAGTTGTATATACAGAGAATTCTCGTGATAAGAAAATAAACGAAAAATGTCCAAATATGAAAAGAGCATTAGACATCAATATACCACTCACCCTTCTCAGACAGCTTGTGATCAGTGGGACATAAAATGCTGCAGAAACACTCTGACTATATCGTATTGTAGTATGTCCACTGGTGATATTTGATGTCTGACAAGGACTTGGATTTTACATTAGCTGTTCGATTTTCTTGCTTTGTGATAAACAGATATCTTACTACAGCCATTTACCACTTAATCTAACAGGTGATATCGTGATTGTACTAGTATTGAGGGCAAAGTGCCAAGGTCTTCAGCGTGAAGAATTTAAATGATTCACTGAAGCCCTCAGTTGACCTCACCTGGGCTGAGTCTGTGAAGTTGTGTCAGGCTGAGTGGTAAAAGTATAGACATATGTGGCACACAGAATGCACGTGCTTCTAATACACCTTCTAAGCGGTATTACACTAAAATATCCATAAATATCCATCATCAACACATGTTCATCGTGTGGTATCACGCACAAAATTATCATCCGCCTTTTTCTTTCATGAACAGGTAATTCGATCTATATTGTCTTGATGTTTTCCCTAAATCCTTCATCATGTTTGTAAAACTTCGATTTTTACCTGCAAAACCTGGTCGATTTCAAATCCGTTAAATACACTTTGGTCTGAGTCTTCCCAATGAAAGGTAAGCATTGCCTTCAGTCCACGGGTTTGTACCATCACACGCGTCCGTGCTTCGGTCTGCCTGCGAGAGATTAGCGGGGCTTTGCAAAAAAAAAGAAAAAAAAGCAAACAATAAACGAACTGCTAATGTGTAGTGCGAGATGATAGTCTTTCTACAAATCTCTGACGATATCAATGTACGGATTAGCAGAAAATCAACCATGGGGAGGAAACGAAGAGCTCGGACACAAAAACCAAAAACCGTTGCAGAAGGTCCATTATCTCCCCTTTCTGCTCTACGGACTTTCAGCATCACTAGTTCTTATCACTCAGGTGAATCATCAAAAGGTGTACTGCCAAGGCTCACTGTAATATTAACAACTCTTAGTTACAGCTGCAGAGAAGATAGAAGTCATGACTGAAACAAAGAATGTTCAACTATTGACAGTTTTGTTACAGATCCCCTACCATCATTCCCCCTGCGACAACAATTGGAAGTTTCTATTGAAAAGATCATCATTAAAGTGGAGTTCTAAAATAAGACGTTCGTGATAATGGTGATGTAAAAACAGAAAAGTTCACATGCACTCTTTTCTTCTCCATCTCCACCCACACACGTCGCACACCCACTAGTTGTCAGTGAGAAAAGCAACGCGTCTGCACAGAAAACTGTTTGCATACTTCAATATTTATTCAGCTTTGCACAACACTAACATAAACGGCAAACATACATTTTAATCTCTTTAATAGTCAACGACGTGTTCGTAGTTTCATTGCCAGCGAAAAGGAAACAACAGAAGGCCATGCAGTTGATGGAAAGACAGTACGTATCATGATATGATACCCTTCTCTCGCGCTGAGCAGGTGAAAGACTGGTCAACAGAATGGCCGGATTTGTGCATCACACTCACAACTACTGATGTACGCCATATATATATAATGTCTACGAAGATTTATTATTATCATGTGAAAAATATCTTTTACAGATATCATCATCGCTTTAAACTCAGAATAGCTCTAGTAATCAAACTTTGTGATACTTGTGCTGATATATCAGCAGGGGAGGCACCAAGGTGCTGGTGGGTTATTTTGTTCGACTTTGGAGCAAAATGAAATAAAGGTCGCCGGTTCTAAGTTTACCCGGCAGGGTGGGGATGGGGAAGCTAGTGACTGGGAAACTAAGGGCTGAACTTATAACTGCCTGCTTTATCTAAGGGTGGAGGAGGGGAAGCTACAATGTGGCAGAAAGTGAGACTTGGGCTCTGTCTTTTACATGCCATATCCTTGATATGGTGAACCCCTTACAGTTAGCTTCCCACGCAGCCACTTAGCATTCGTATTTAATACAATAGTTCAGTTTTCTTCACCACAAACATCTCTCTCTCTCTCTCGTGCATTTGGGGTTGACATCCTTCATCTTGCATATACTGATTACACATTATACATACTTTACAAATCATTTCAACAATGTAATGTACATTCACTATTTCCATGCTTATGAATGTGCATGTGCTAACGCAGTAATACACTGGTTTTATTCATCACTTTCCTCTCTTTCTCACATACACACACAACTGAAAAAGGTTAGCACCAACATAAAGCCTGAAAAACAAACTACAGTATTATATGGAGGTAGATTACAACAAGATCTTGGTCAGTTTCACATTGCCATAGTCTGTATGCCATGTTATCTGTGTCAAAACAATTTGATCATCATGCAGCAGCATTAATATTATTTAACTATCATGTATGCCATAAAAAAACAATACATATTACTTGGATGTATTGCATTTCAATCCTGACAGTATATAGCCTTACATCTTTCAAGGATAATAGGGGAGCAGTTCCTATCAATACTGTTGTCTTGTAATTTACTGTTTCACTTTCCAACAAATATTGTATATTTTCCAATATACCTAAGTAGATGCATCAAAAAACATCAGATCTTGAGTACTAAAATGACGACACTAGGTGAAGGGTGGATTATTTACAAAAATCAAGTGTGGTATCCTTTCAGGCCTTACAAAATAAAACAACAAAACACAAGTATTATGCTGGAAAGGCTATGAACTCAAGAAGCAGGTACAAATCAGAATGTTTATAAAAGAATATCTAATTGCTCACTACAATAATTTATAACAATGTTACAATTATTATTTCCCAATGTTGATTTCTTTTTGAAAAGTCATTGCCTTACACATCAACAGATGGGTTGCCATTATCTTGTGGGAATGTTGTAATACTTCTAGAGAATTAGGATGCTGACAAACCACCAAGACATAACATATAGTAGACTATGGGAGACAAACTGGAAGACTGGAAAAGTAGTACCTCAGTGAACTAAAATATCATTTTAAATCTCAGAATAAATAGTTCAGTGATGACAGTTTCATGAGTCAAAACAGGCATTAATCTTGAACTCAACATTGCAAATAACTAGCAGATGTGCCAACTGACAACAAACAAATCTTTTATACCTCTATCTTACTTGACAAGATCATACTGTGGTTTAGGCAAAATGATTCAACAAAACTATTTACAAAAAATATACAACAAAATTATGCTCTTTCCCTCAAAGTCTACTGCTCAAAATTTAAATTTATAACAAGATGAAAAAAAGAATACAAGCTTCACTTTATATCTTTCTTTGCTATTGTAGTGAGTATTTTCATTTTTGAAACAATGAATCTCAGATGCCAAATGTAAGTCATATGATTCAAACTCAAACAAGGTCTATTAAAAATAAATAATACTAATAAATACTGTTTAATCAATGAAAATATTCATCATAGAACTGTAACAATTTTCACAACACACTTTGGCCATACAGGCATTTGCATGAAGTTTGTAAGCTTTAAGGAAAACAAGGAGATTTCACCTCCAAGGGTTATATCTCTTCAGTGGAGATTCTTTTTTGGTCACATTGTCAATGTGGATGAATGAAAAGTCAATGATAAGAGTATCAGCACTGGAGAACAAGTTTAAAAAACTTTTGCTGCATCCATATTCCTTCAGGAATGTTAGTACATTATTACAACCAATATAGAAAGGAACATCATACCCTTCTAGGACAAGTATATTATGAATTTGTACTATATCTTACATGTCAAAAATATGTAATAAATAAGTCTGCCAAAAAAACCCCTTTTTTTACGATCAAGAAACTGTGGATGAAAATCGGTATAGCCATTTCATAATAATGAGCATATTTATACAGCATATTTCTCCACTATAGAGCAGACTTGTTGGGCTTTACACAAATAAATGGCAATGTAATAGAGAGTGAGAGCACACACAGATCGTATGTGCATCACTTGTAGTTGAGAGAAATAATAAAGTACACAGAGAATAATAAGAACACATACATGGACACACACAACACAACATCCAAATGTTATGTCTATAAAATGATAAATGGGATGAGGAAACATACAGTTCATAGTTATTCTCAACTTGCTCAATCCAGCTGAAAAACTGCATGTGAGGCTGGAAATGTTTTGAAAAATCATTATCTTTCACATCAAAAGATGGTTTGCTGTTATCTTGTGGGAATGTTGTAATACTTCTGGAGAATTAGGATGCCAAAAAGCCATAACATATAGTAGACTGTGGGAGACAAACTGGAAGACTGGAAAAGCAGTACCTAGGTACTAAATGTCATAGTTCAGATGTAGAACAGACCAATACACAAGTTATTTTTCTCCTACTCATAGAGCAGCCTGCAAAATGCTTCTCAGAACAAATAAAATAGCTGTGTTTTGGGTATTATGAAAGGCAACTGTCAGGTATGTAATCTCAGCTAAAAAAATGCCAGTAAAATATGTGACCCTCAAAGTTTTAAAACAAAATCTAAGAGACCAATGCCATTTATGAGATAGTAGCACTCAATCTGTTGACGTCATCAGCTTTCTTGGTGAAAATACAATAATAATGGTGGTGGCAAAAGCATCAAAGATGGCAAACTAAATTTCCACAATGAATGGCCCTTTAAAAAAAACAACAGATTATCCATTGCTCTCTTGAAGGGAATAGTAGCATTCACAAAAGCTAATAACTTTGCAGCTAATTTTAATCCATTTTATAGGTGTGGAAACTCTCTGAATGCAAGGTCCTAATTTGATATAATAAAGCATACACAATACAGAAAAGCTGACTTGATTTCATCGTGTGCTGTACACTTTGTCCTTGCAACAAATGCTCAATGACTTCCTTACACCAAAGATTTAGACAAGGGAGACAATAATTCTTTAAGTTTCAAAAGTCAATCCTCTCTCCAAATGGCCAAAACATTATTTTCCAGGGCAAATAATGCTCTTGGGGACTGGAATCCAGAAAAATTATTAATGATTTAGTCATCTCATCAGTGTATATTCCACAATGCTCAGTAACTCACAATGCTCATGCACAACACATGACACCACTATTAGAATCAACAACAGCAACAATAATAATAATAAAATTTGTAAGTGCATTTCTCCATGCAAAGAAATGTGCTATGAATAAAAACCACAAATGAAACTGACAGTTAACCATACCATAAGGAAAAGCAGTGGTATGATGCCATAGTTTCTGAATGATATAAGATGGATAATAAAATTTGTAAGCTTAATGAGTGTAACGGTGAATACATTTTTTTTAAATTCAACAAAACTATAAGCTATAACTCAAATATCTCCACCAATATAGCAAACAGGAGGGCTCTCAAATATATCACACTTCACTTCTACGCACAATTTATGCCTCAAAAGTGAAAATGTTTGACAGTGGCAGAGAAGGCCAGTGGTGTGTGCCAGGCACATACTTGTAGTGTGATTAACATAACCATCTTACTATCAACATAACTATAATTATAATATACAGTGCTTTGTATACTTAAGTTGATGTGCTGCAATTAAAGCTTGCATAAGCAGCTAAAGCACTGCTGTCAAAATCTGTTAGCAAAACTAATAAGCATTTACTGCAACATGATTTTCTTTATGGCGGCAAAACTGACACTCAGCAAATTACCACAGGACTGACCATCATAAGTTTTAGGTAAGAAAATAAAGCTATAAATACAACATATTTTAAAGATTTGATAAGATGGGCTGAATGAAATGGAGAAATCATTAAACATGTTATGCTCAAAAGAGCTATCCTATATCAGATCCTTCTCTTGGACATTTACTACAAGACGTTACAGGTAATTTTCCTTCAAATGAGATTTGTACAGTTGAGCTCAAGTATTGATAAGACAGAACTTAAATTACTTAGTCTGCCCTAACTCTGGGAAAAGTTAGTCCCATTTGGAATGAGTATAGAAAAAAGCTTCATGAACCTATTAAGTGCTGTTAGTCTTTTTCGACCAAATCTATGGATGTTAAATAGAATGATATTCAATGATATAAATACTATTAAGAAGGTTAATATGTAATATATGTATGGAGTTGCTGATATTGAATGCTTTCCCTGTGTTAGTAATCATTACAGTTTTAACACCAGGGTCCCTTTCTCATTAAATACTTGGATTATGGGAATGTGCTCTGTCATCTAATCCAGAATCTCTTAAGACAGGGTACCTTAGAGGGAGGCCAATGCCAACCTCCTTTCCACTGGTAGGCCAGTGTGAGTTGACCAGCATAGGTCATGCAGGGCAATCAAGGGAATGAATACCAGGCCAGTACTTAGAGTTGAGGAAAACATAATGTTGTGGTATAAATCTTGTATTTTATTCTAATTACTATTCTGAGTGGATTTATAGCATAACCCAAAATAGTGGAATAGAAGCAGCATTAAACAGATCTCATTAACAGTACATCATGAGTCCTGAACTCATCCTTATATGTATGTGTATGTAATCAGTTGTATTTGCTTTCTAAACTCTTTTTCCCCTCTTCCCCATCCTATTTTTGTCTGTATGTTTAGATTCAAGTCATAACATAACCCTCAGCATTTGCAAGCTTCACTTTTTCACTTTTGATAAATCGTATGCTTGATATCAATAATTAAATAAAAATTATTTTGGAGTTTTTCAGTCTAATGTGGAAAATCTCAGACAGTACATGTAGACTAGAAAATGTAAAGAAAACTAAAAAAAAACTTAGTAAATCATAAATACATAAAAAATGTATCACTAATTTTCTTTCATTTACAGCCATATATATCTTCTTAAATCTTATTGTAAAAAGTTAAATTTGGTAGCAAGTCTTAATGTTTTTCAAAACTATGGGCTGTACACTCTGCTAAAGCCGCCCAAAACTTATTTTAAATTCATAGAACATACTGCTGCAATACAGCATACACAGTGTGTTATTTTAATTTATTGTATGAAAGATATGATCAACAGAACTTAGAGGTAAGGATTTAAGTGAAACTTAAAGGGTTAGGGTTATTTCCAATTATTTCCACATTTTCCAACACTCTAGCCCTGTGAATACCAAAGACTGAGTATATTTTTATGATTTTCCCTCCACATATTAAATAAGTGTGAAATTGATTTATAATTCTAAGGTTGTGATGTTTTGAGATACACAGACAGATGCAAAAAAAAAAAATTAACATTAACCTCCATGTCCATCAGTGCTATATTGTAAACTTCTCCTCTAAAAAACTCTAAAAGGTAAAGTTCTCACAAAGAAAAGTCAGCGTCAGCTCTTAATGCCAATGCTTCAATCTGTTGCATCAAACTAGAAGCACTGGCAGTTATCTCCCCCATGTCATTTATTCCTTCAGCAGCTGAGGATGGACTGTTAGGATCATCATAGTTCATCCTAAAGTCAGTGTTCCAGTCACTCTCTTCAATAAGGCTAGAAAAGGAGCCAGTTCTGCTTCCCATGCCTCCATATGAATATTCTGAACCATTATATTCTGACCCAGTATATTCAGAGCCAGTGTATTCTGAATAGCGATCTTGCATGGATATTTTGAATTCCTGGATTGCCTCATTTAGAGACAGGAGCTGGCAGAAAAGAGACATATCCAGATGACGAAGGCTGGCCTGAAAAAAAAAGAAGCCTTTTAGATAATAATAGTAATAAAAAACTACAGAGGCATACAGAGGCATGTTTAATGGGATGTGCTCAGATATTACAAATGAACTATACAATAATTTAACATACAATAAAAGATGATTAAACATAAGCGACAGCCTACCATGAACATCACAGCCTACAGATGACACAGTGGCAAACAAGATGTAAGTGCCTGGGTGATGACAGAAAGTTTAAGAGTGACCAGAAAAGAGCATGAAAGTTACTTTATTCATAAGAGCTACACTTCAATGTTAAAGTTACCTGTCATTAACGTCTGTGGGCACCTGATATTAGTCACAAAAAAACCATTATCATTTGTCACATTTTCATTTACACATTTTCTCATTCCTATTACATGTACAAGCATATATGTACACTCACCCCTTTACCCTGTTCTCTCCTGCGCCCAACACACATACACACATGAATCAACATTTTTTACTTGAAATTATCTAAAATACATTAAAAACCATTACATGGTAAAACTGAGATTATGAATTCGAGAGATGCTTACAACAATCAGTACCAACCCATTCAGAAAAATGTGCAATATCCGCCAGCTATTCGTTTTAACAGTTTTATGGGTCTTTTCTTACCATTTCTTTTTTCAGAGTGTCTAATGCCTGATTGAGACGGTTAAATGGTGTTGCAGCCACTCCTCCTGTGTGCGCTTCCGAATCACGATCTTCCTTTCCGCCTAGATCTCCATTGAACAAAGCTTTTGCACCTGGGACTGAGTCTTTCGCTAAAGTTTTCAACATGATGTCCTTTAGCTCCTTCAGTTTTTCTACTTCTCTCCACGGTTGGGTTGGTAAGTGTGAAGTACTTTGCTCCCCTACCAAAAGTCTACTAAAACAGTCCGGAACTGGCGGCAGATCGAGCATAGATGACGTATCCATATTTTTTAGAGGAAGAAGAGTCAATATTTGAAAGTTTCACTGAGCAATAGTTCGTGACCAACGCGGAGACACTGGCATAACTCACACCTGTTTTCAATGTCGAAAGTCCGTCAACCGTTTACATGTTGTGTCAGAGGTTGCAGGGGAGGCTACTCCCACTGACGTGCGCACGGTGACAAGAGTTCTCTAATCTTCGTCGCCATGCAAGCTGAGACTGTATAACTACTGTCTTAGTGAATTTTTCTCGTAATCAATGTGTACATAGGTTATAGCAATATTTTTCTTGCTAGTATTTTTCAGAAATATTGAGAGTTTCCTTAAATCATCATTTAGCTATCCTGTGACGACCTGTGAACACTTCCAGCTTCACTATTTTTGTACGGCGATTTTGTCAGCATCAGTGTACGTGTCAGTCTGTTATAGCACATGGCACTCTTGTATTCGTTTGTTCGGCGATCTGGGGCAAATGAATACAATGTGCCTAACGAGCAGCTACTTACGCCTCCCTCTTGACAAGCGGAACTAGTAATCATGAGAAGAGTGTTGTATACATGGACATATATAGTTCGTGGTTGTATATGCCTAACTGATTCGTTGATGTGGGCGGTCAACAGCTTAGTTGATCAACGCGCTGTGTTGCAGATAAATACTCCTTTTGTTTCTTATAAGACAGAAAACGCAATAGGGAGGTTCAGGAGCGGTGGGGACAGGGATGTAGACGCGTTGATTAGTGTTGTCTAGAAAGTTGAAGGAATGTTGGTCCCATAAAATTAATTGCTCTTAGTTACAGGATTTATCTCTAGAAGAATGTACATAACGCATAAGTGTATCTTGCTACAGTAATTCAAGTATAAGCGTTCATATATAATACAGAGACAATACAAAGCCGGGCAGTTGTAGAATCTCCCAGGCAGTTAAGTGGACAGTAGATAAACTAACCATCAACACATATTATGTGCTTTTATAGGCATATGCTCTGCAAGAATGTAAACCGGTCAGGGAAATCGAAGGAACTGCGCACTAAATACACGAACATGGCTTCACGATCAAGTGCATCCCTCTCATGAAAAAAGGTAACTCCATATTTTAGATTGAAGAAACCACATCCGGCGTGCATGTGCAGGTGGGTCTAGAAGCACATGTCAACAGTAAAGGATGTAGTGAGTAATGCTGAAAGTGTTTCGTACTTCCGGTCTCGTTTGTCAGCCTAAACATTGTCATCTGATACGTACATAGTCTCCAACATTATTTGCATTTTCTCCACTGTAGGACGGGTGTGTTACAATCATCAGAGCAAGCAACGCTTGGTTGAAGTAGTCTGAATAATTTTTGATTTGATGTACCAATCTTACTCATTTTGGGCGTGTGCTCGGACCTGACGTGTGTAAAATATTGATATTCACTTTATGGTGTTATCACTAAGAAGATTATCCTGATAGCATGTTTGGTTGCGTGTCGGATCATGAGAATGCCGCTTCGCTTACAATCCGTATTGTTTTCCCTGCCGCACTGTCTTTCACCTGTCGCATTAACCCTCCATATCACAGGTCCATGTGACAGGAAGTCATCCTTCTGATGTGTCTCCTTGACCTGCGACATGAAATGTTTCAGATCTCCATCGTTTGAGTGTTGCATGATAAAACATTTCGAATTGGAAATGTCTTCTTTGAATAATAAAATTTGTGCATGGCTTGCTGTCTCTAGCATCGACGCTCCCAGCACACTGCAGTGGTAGTGCACCAGGCATTATAGAAGTAAACATGTTGGTTAGTAAGAGTTCAAACGGGTAAAAATTTAAGCAAGACAAGAAAGGTTCGGTAAGGGGACCTTGAAATCCAAAGTAAATCGAAATGGCTAAAGATGGATGTTTTGATGCAACCTATTAAAGGCAACCGACAGATCTAGTACGGACGAACTAAAATATGACCACATTCGCAGGAAGCAGATAACTAGTGCGAGAGCGATCTGGATCGAATTGAACGAAAAGTCCATATGGGCAGGCTCATGGCGCTTTACAAAGATTGATGCACACGCAAGCGCACACACACACACAAGCCACATGCAGACGTGTTCTTTGTAGAATAGATATATGATGGTGAAAGATATGTAGCAAGCAGTTGCTCATTTCAAACACTGTCATCCAGGCTGCAGACACTTCTATCCACACAACAGCAGTGGCGTAGGAACCAGGGGGGCAGCGGGGGCAGCCGCCCCCCCAAGGAAAATACAGGGGGGGGCAGGAATATCCTTTTGCCCCCCCCAATATTTGAGACGTAATTCTCACAAAG
>SRHC01001745.1:831037-942862 GCA_004794325.1 Pomacea maculata | reverse complement strand
CGGTGGCGGACTCTGGTTGAGGCCTTATGTGCAACCTGATGCACGAAGAGGAATAGAAATAGAAAATAGAATAGGTACAATATGACACATGACACACCTACTTACATAGGGTTAGGTTACGACACGACACATGACGAGACATGATATGACATAATACACACCTTCATAACGAAATACACGTACTGAGCCGTGGCCCAGTCCAGCTCCAGCACGCGGCCATGAGGGATGTAGAGGACCTGCGACAAGAAGCACAGCTGTCGCAACGGTTCCGGGTCCCAGGAGTCGAACAGCTCGAAGTGCCTGTTGGTTGACACGAGAAGTATGAGAACCAGTGGAGGGTGGGTAGAAGGAGGGCAACGTTATGATCTACTTACTTTTCTTTAACTTACAGATTCAAATCAGAGGCTTTAAGTGTGGTTTCCTTACTTGGCAAACTCGATCTTCTCCTGCAGCTGCTCGTTGAAGAGCGCGGGGCAGATTTTGAGGAAAGTGGTTTTGTCGATCTGACACAGCTCCGTGGGCTCTCGGCAGATGACTGAGGCAGAGCGAAGACCGTCGCCCAGCAGGGCCAGCTCCTACAGGAAGCGAGGAAGACGATCCGAACTTATAGTTCTGGAGAGAGCGTTTGTTGGTTTTATGATGTTTATGTCTAATGGAGACGATGAGAAGGGCGAAAGAATGTCAGGAGGTGAACAGAGACCAGGTCTGTAAACTGTTGTAACGTTAGAGGGTTATCATTGTGTGCTTGCTGACCAAATAAAAGTTTCGACGTATAAAGGTTCAGAATGGGAAATATGCCATCATTTTGTAGACGTCATTCATTTCCATTAACTGACATTTTTAAGGTCATATTTTTAAATTTGCTATATACCTATACGCATATATATATATATAAAAGATCATAAAGCATAAGATCCAATGAAAGAAAACTGAACCTACCCCAAAGCTTTCACCACTGCGAATGATATTTTCTGTGCTTGGGATTCGATCTCCTGTTCGTTGATCCACAAGATCAATCTGAATGAAGACGGAGCCAGAAAATATGAAATAAAAGTCCTGGCCATAGTGTCCCTGTCTGAGAATTACACGTCCCTTGTCGCACCTGATGTTAGGGGGAAAACAACAGTCTGTAGCACGAGCTTGTTTGGCAGTAATAACATGATCTACTTAAGTCTCATCTTTTTCTTGTTACAGGGTGTATAAAATCCTCGAGCACAAAATGTATGATTGTGCAGAAACAATGAAGTACAGAAAAGCCTGCTTTGTTCATCTGCTTTGTTGAAAGGGTGTATAATGACTGTGATAAAAGATAGTTATTCATTCCTGTTCAAATGCAGTCCACTTCGCATGTAATATTCTGACTCATCCCACCCACCTGCCCACTTAGTTACAACACAAGATTTGTCGAAACCATGGATTTATTCAACAAGATAATGAAAATCGCACAAAAGTTGTCTGCTATCAGTAACTCACCTAGTGTAGCGCACCACCTGACATATCTTGGTCCGCATCTGCTCATTGAACTTCTCCCGGAAGCTGCGCATGCCCATCAGCAGATGCTTCAGTCGCAGGATGTCTTCCGGTCTGCGCAGCTCCGGCCTGGTAATCATGATGCTCTGGGCCCACTCGGGTACGTGGGAACACTGAAATCACAGCAGAGAGCTTGCTTCAGCGCTTGTAAGGCCCTGGGAGTCAACTGCAGAAAACGTGTGTATATATCTTTATGCTTACCGCTCGTTTTCTTGCGAAAAGCGTCTTGTCGAAGTAAAGGATCTGTCCTTCCTTGTCTTCGTCTTCAGGTGCTCGCGTGCCACTGATGCTGACATAATATAACTCGGACAATGTTGTCTGCTGCGTTTTGCGCATGCTCAGCTTCTGCATGTCCAGGCACAGCTTGCAGATGGCCTTCACCACCCTGCAGTACCACCAGAACGTCCGGATGGTGACCGCCTGCAAGGATCATAAGAAAGGGGAAGACATAATGAGGCAAAATTCAAACTGTGATTGCTTTCGTCAACCAGTTTTGTAGAAGATATTTCGTGCTTGGGATCATTGCACTTTGATCTTAGCCAAAAGCACAGAAGCGATGAGCTTGAAATCAAAACAGCAAATTTGGCGAAGCTAAATATTTGAACACACGGATGAAAACCGTCCATGTTTCAGGGTGGTTTTGTTTGGGTTTGTTTTTAATCTTCTGCACACGCATGAACTCAACAAAAGGGCGAATCAAATATGCAGTAAACAACCTATCCTACTTTTTCCTCTTTTTCCTCTTCTTGGTCGGAGGACGAGAGGGCGTCCTGGTTGTTGACGAGCGCCATCGATTCACGGGACTTCTTTCTGTCACTCATTCGACTCGTGACTTTTCGAGACAATGTTGTGTTGGGAGACCCCTGCTCTTCTGCAGAGGCTGCTTCCTTCAGCATCTTCTGCCGTTTACGCAACCTGTCTCGAAATTTTTCTTTCGACCATTCCTGAGGGTGAACGCATGTCCAGTCGTCAAAAAAAAAAATCATCATCATCATCATTATCATCATGAATTTTTTTCTTTGAAATAGAAACCATATAGTCTCTTATGTCACAGCAAGTTCAAACCATTTAGGGCAGAGGGGAGCGTGCTTAAAATAATCAGAGGAATGTACGATAAATACTTAAACTATGCCCGCACTGGCAATGTAGATTTGTGCATGGAATAAACTGATTGCAATATTTCATGTGCAATATTTCAAAGTTTTAATCGTTTTTATAAAGAAACAGATGTATTAAAAATCCTAAAAAACTAACATCAGTAACAAATTCAGTGTTCCAGCTAACTTCGACCAAATAAATAAATTAGGTCAGAAAAATTCAACAGTGCGACTCCATATTAAGTGCAGCCAAATCCAAAGCCAAAGCTCCACGTACAAGAGCAAGGAATACAGACGAGCAACAAAAAATTAATAAATAAAAAAACAAACAAACAAAGTAGAGAAACTCTTCTTACAAGAATTTGCTGAGCGCTGGATGTCCGTCTGGCCGCTGCCTTGTACGTCCCAAGGCGCAGGGCGCGCGATTTGCTGTCCGCCGTCTTGACCAGCCGCTTCCGGTGCATGCGCAGAACGTGCTCGTTCTCATTGACGCCGTCCACGTAGTGGGAATACAGATTCCATGGCGTGGCCAGCTGCGGCGACGACCAGCGACGAGACTCCATTATCCGCACATGTAGGCTGTTGTCTCGACGATGCCCGCTGGTGTCACCCATGGTGAAGTCAAGTCCCCGGGGTTCAGGTACCACACAGGAAATGACTTTTTGCCTCTTGCGACCTTTATCCTGTATAGGAAGGTAAAATTATAAATTTAAGTACCTTTATTTTTATATCATTTCTTATAAGTAAAGCACAGACAGGACATCTTTTATTGCTTCAAGCACACTGGTTACAGCAAAGATGGAAGAACATAGTATAGTATAAAGTGGCTTGAAAACATTAGTAACAAAACTAGAGAAAAGGCAGAACTTCTTCAAATGTCTATTACATTGCAGACTTATCCAAACCTGTGCATAAGCATAGTCACCTATATTCCTACACACTCATATACACACATATAACTAAGCAAGGAGAAATAAAGTTTAGAAGGTTACACACCAACATTCACACCCCCACCAAATCTTTCATTCCCCTCCTCTCCCCTACACAACCCCTGTAACACTCTGACCCACCTGTTCTCGGCCCTCCATGTACACACATTCACATTCACGCATACACACACACAAACCTTCTCCCAACCTGGGGTGGACGACAGACTGACCTCTTTGCACCAACTTCCCGCTAAAGGGACGTAAGCGACAAATGCTTGAACACCAGCTACGGCGTTATGTGCCCCTGAATTGGCAACAGCCTCTTTAATAGCAGTTTAACGATCACACAGAGGTAAGTTGAGGGCACAACCTTCGTATATAATGAGTGGAACACGTCAAGATGAAAAAACCCGTCTTTAGTTCCCTTTAATAACAACTTTTTTGTGCCTACAAATAGTCTTTACCAACAGGTGGGTTTTTTTCTGTCTCTCAATGTGCTTCCCCCTCTCTCTTTTTTTTCTGAGTATATTTCGTACACGTGTGGTGCATGCGGAGCCTTTGATTGAAAATCTCTGGTCCTACTTAAGGATTCACTTGCTCTCGCGAGTTATTCATTGCCTAATAACCGTTACACCTAGGCTGGGTTTCTACTGAGATCTTCTGCAGTCGGACCTGAGGTTAAGTTCAGGCTAAACTTTAAACAGCTCCGTTAGTTTGTGTGGATGTGAGGTCTTGAAAACGATTCTGAAGTCGCAGGGCTCATTTGGCATGTAGAGTATTCAGACTACACTTAGTGAATTAATTTTGCATTCGGCGATTTAAGTCTTCGTTACAAGACCTTACAGGAAACCCAGTCCACGTCTTCTCTGAAGGTCGCTTAGATAAGTCGCACATGTAGAAAGTTCTTTTTTCTCTCGGGCCGCCATGTTTCGTCGTTGAGTGACATCATTGAAACCATCGGGCTCATTTTCAGTCTCCTTGGTGCGATCATCGAAACGCTGGCATCATGGAGCTGGGAATCGCACCATACAGTTTCAAACACGAGTACAATGCGAAAAATCCGAGCGAAGTGGAGAAGCCTGGAGTTTTAGAGAATACATTTCTTGTCAAATGGCGCCTTCTACCTCACGAATTAGTTTGTTTTCCTCCACGAAAGAGTACGAAGCATGACGGTCTCGGGGATCAAGTGCGCAAATTTAGAAAAGATTATAATAAACGGTTATTATGAAACCCAAACGTTTGAGTGGAAACGATTCAGAACCCCAGTTCCTACAATTTCTTGTCTAGAGTTTATCCACGATTTTGCCCGTTCTTGTACAGAGAACTTGCGCTGACTAGTCGAGATTATGTCATTGTTTCCCTGGAGATACCTAAGGACTAGGGAAACGGACTGCCGTAAATATTGTCCTGTAAAAAAAATTCCAGAATTTTTTAAACATTAGGCACGACCAGCAAGGTCTCATTTAAAGCTATGGCGTTTAGAAGTCACAGTGAACGGAGATATTTTTTAAGAAATCGTCTGTGATAATCCTTTAGGGAAGCAGGCGTGTTATGTATATGAATTCCAATAGTTCAATAGTGATCAAAAGGACATCAGCAATATTTCATGTTTTGATTTTCTGAATTTTGCTTCTATTCTCTTTCTTTCCACATTTTTCATTGGTTCACTTGAACAGGTGATGTTAAGACAAATCATGAAAATCACAACTGATTACATCAAATCAGATCAGTCTTTAAAAAGTGAAAAAGAAAACATTCGCATTTTAGTGCGAAAATACGCAGAAAGGATTTTTTTTAATGGACAAACATTGCCAAAATTATAACAATGGCAAAATTCATATCTCATCGTCACATCATCGTTTGCCACAATTACAATGCGTGTCTGCTTAAGATCGACATGAAGACCGTTCTTAACCGGAATGAATAAAAGTGTCTGATGTCTGACAAACATGGACTAGTGTTTGAACAAGTTTGATAAGGTTTTATTATAACTATAATGTAAAAACTTCGTCCCCTCAGTTATACCAGTGTTGGAAAATTGTGTGTGTGTTCAAGTCACTTGAACTGACCACTCAGTGGTTCAGAAAGATTAATGGTCGGCTGGACGATTCTTCTCTAGTGTAGAAGAATTGAAATGAGTCGATTTGTTTCGAAAATTTAGGTAGGAGAAAGGTGGAATGACAATTTATACATGTAAGCCGGGACCGAACAAAGGCAAACATAATTATTTTCTGTGTGTGTGAGAGAGAGAGAAATGAACTCGACCATAAAGACTTCGTACATTTGGTATGCGTTACTTTTCTGTGTTTTGCTCCCTCCTATGGAACGATCTGCTATTAACGGACGAAAGACTGGGAGGAATCTGACAATTGGCGTCACACTTACACATTGTAAAATTGAATAAATGGCTTAGAATAATCTGATACTAAGGTGGAGAATGTAACAGACGATATCGATAAAAAAAAGTCTTACCTCTGCTACTGGCGTATACTCATCCTGACAACAGCACTTACTATGTCCCCCCACGACATACCCAAGACACAGCACTGCACAGCTTTCTTTTCCTCCGTGCAGCGATCACAGCCCGGCGAGAAGGCGAGCCTAATAATGGAAGTCACGCTTTGTTACGACTTCCAAAAGTGACAAGCTGGTAACCACCCGGCCCGTGCCACCCGTTTTGTTCGTTGCCCTGGTGATGTCGGACCGGAGTGCAAGAACGCCAGCACTCAAAAGAAAGAAGTGTGGGGAGAAAGTCAACTATTACCCGTTTATGTTGGTGTCTCTGTAAACACTTTCATACAAAACGACAAGCAAGCTCTTCTTCGTGCGACCGGCGTGTGACTTCAAGCCTTTGACTGTCGCTGTGATTGACGGGGGATAGGACATGTGGAACTGTTTATGCGCTTTAGGTGTGTCGACAAACAAAAATATCAATGGTTACTGTTTGGATATTGGTGTTAAGCCTGATATAGTCCGTGTCTTTGAGTCATAGTCAACAACGAAAGTTGACAACCAAAATTTAAACTGTATTGTCAAGCAGTCAAAAGCTTGAAGCCACACGCCGGTCGTACGAAGAAGAGCTTGTTTGTTGTTTTGCCTAGCATGCCTTGAGCGTCCTCAGTGCAGAATGTATCATTTGAAAACATGTAGGCGAAGGAACATCATTTTTGTCCTCGGGCATGAATGTTTATAATTTTGTTTCACAGCTGTGTCCCATTTTTAAGTTTGGCTGCAACATCCAACCCAGTAGTTTATATAAAACGCCATTGTTTTCGACTTTATGTTGCTGTCATAGCCTAACCTAACAAAACAACAACAACAACAACAAAAAGTGTGGTATAAGAATGAAGAAAAGGATAACAGCATTTCTAGAGTTTCACCATGAAAGAAATGAACGACGACGGTGATGGTGATGATGATGACGACGACGACGACGACGATGATGATGATGATGATGATGATGATGATGATGATGATGATGACGACGATGATGATGATTACAATTACCGACGATCTGTCAACTTTAAACGTACACAAAGCCAGTAATTTCGACACAATTTGTTTGCATTTATTTTATTACTGTAAAACTTGAAATATTCGTTAATTACACAAGAGTTCTCAAAAATCTACATTATGTATGACGCGAAGTTCAAACAATGTTTAAAAAAACAAGGCACTTTAGATATTAATTCAAGCAGAAATTTCTCCATCTCGAAATAGCACATGTGATAATTTTTCATTATGAAATAATAATCACACTTCATCACTTAATCATGAAGGAATTAACACACCACTGCGGCATAATAACGAAATAAAACACAATGACTGCCCTTATTACATAGCACCGTCTATTAATATCTTCATATTTACATGATCTCCTAATGCTTGTCCCATAGGACATGTAAGCTCCTCAGCATAAGCTTACCTTACACCCCTCCCCCACCCGTGACGAGGTCTGTTTTACATCTCTATCAAAAAAGTTTTTCCTTTTACCAAGGCACTTGAGTTTTCTATTTTACATTACGTTCACTAGTAATAAAGAAACTTCATGTGTTTCTTATCCTCATATAGCACATTGCCATTTTCCTCTTTTAAAACTACTATCTCACCTTCTTTAGAGAAAAAAGCTCATTATACAATGATTCATCAAACAGCTGCAATATTCCATTTTTTTCTGTAGCCTTCGACGTACAAGAGATTTTGTGTGAACTGCAGGTAGTAGATTATCCCCAAGTGGACTACGTGAGCGTTCGTAGTTATACATTTCACACATTCAGTGCCCGTACTCCGTTTACTGCTTGAAATTTGTGAAAATATTTACAGATTAAAGTGATATACAAACAGTCATGCAAATCGGATCAAAAACGCAGTCTCCAAAATAAATTTAACCAATTCCTGAAAAAGGCACTATTTACTTTGTCGGAACGATGAGGCGAACCACTCATCGTGTGCGTTCGTTAAGTATCATTATCAAACGAATTCCACAATAAGCTTCAAACAAGAACTCTGTTTGGGCGATGTCAGCTTGTAAGCAAACCACAAAAGTGTTTCTCGACGTCAAGTTGAAGTGAAGGGCTCTGTGGTAGCGCTGAATAAGGAAGCTGCCAATTGTCACAGGGCGAGTGCACGCAAATATCAACAAGTTTCTATACGACGCTGTGTTTTAAAATTTAAAAACGGAGAACTACTGATGAAGAAAGAAAGCAAACCTAAAATGGTCAGAGGGAAAGAAAAAGAAGAGGAGGAGAAGGACAAGAAAAGGAAAAAGAACTGCTTTGAATAGCCATAGAAAAGGACTTTAAAATAAGGGAGAGTACTCAATTATCTGCTGAAATAATGATAAGTGATTTCCCCTTAACAACCTGTGCCTAGTATAAGCCATGAAAAAAAATGTGATCTCTGAAAAGATGTCCCTCTGTGAAATTCATAATTAGTAATAAAAGTATGTAAATTAGAAAAATGTAAAAAATGTGCATTTACTAAGGCTATATCAACTTCACAAAGAAGTAGTCTGATATTACGTGAAATCGGAAATTGATGCTTCAAAGACAAGATAGTGGGCTGATTAAAGAGTGAGAGGGGGACATTGCTCAGTGGCACGTCTTTGGTGAGGGCACCATGCGACTCGTGAAACCAGACTTTCAAGCAAGTAATACACCAAAGGCAATTTCAGTGGCTATGACGTACACCCGAGGGCGAAAGACGCGAGAACGAGGGTAGGACTACCTCCACGCCATCGCTGACTCGGAGGGGGGGCCGAATGGCATCAGTGGTGATGGAAGATGTTCGGCTTTGGAACAGGAGGCGGGGGTAGGTAGGGAGGGGAGGCGGGGCAAACTTCATACTGACAGTTAACGAGGTTCGCACTCAAACATTACCGATGAAGCCTTTACTTATTAGCACAACCAGTTTCTGGCTCTATATCACAAACACGCACCCTTGTGCACTAAATGCGTGAAATACTTTCGTAAACCAGCATGGCTCCATCAAGAACTTTAAACAGTCATCCACTTTAGAGATCTGATAAAGAAGAATGGTCAAAAAGCCGAATACAAAGAGCAAAAAACAACAACCCCCCAAAAAACAACAACAACAACAACAACAACAACAAACAAACAAAAACTAGTCACAGTAATTAAAAAAAGGAGAAAATGTGCTTCTATAAACTCGCAGAATACAAAAGTAATAATAAAAACATCTGGAAAGCCGTTAATACCGTAACAAATAAATCTAAAGAAAAACTAGTACATGTACCACGATCTCACTTTCTTCTAATGCACTAAACTTGAACTTTGGATTCTTTAGAAGCAGAATTGTTCCAAAGAACAAATGAAAAGAAAGCAACTTGGACAAATTTCAAGGCTTCTGTAGCTTTAAGAATATTAACACCACCCTCAACTTTCCCCCAGTAAGTGTATTACAAAGCGTTTTCACAGCTAAAGCAAACATACACAAGAGGGCCTGACAACACTGACAAAAAAAAAAAAAAAAATTCTCGGCACTAGTCAGTGCAGCAATTCTTGTTTATATACCACTAATTAGCAGACTAAATTACAACACACGTATGCGCGTCTGTAAAATATTAAGGGGAAAATTTTCATCTAGACTTTATTCTCTATCAAAATAATAATAGGGTCCATCAAACTCGATACTCCCATACCTAGAATCAACCATTTCAAGACACGCCTGAAGTATTCAGGTAGTGTTCTATTGAACAGCCTTCCTTTATACTTCCAGCAAATTGAATTTAGTCTATACCAGAGCTGGACTTCTACAACACCTATATAAAACCGTTTGATTGATCGCTTGCCCAACGTAAACACCCATTATTAACAATCAACAAATGATCACGTGCCAAATATTACCTATTTTTTAGTCAAAAATTCCTAATCAATGAAACATCCATCCCCATCCTTGTACACATACTTATCTTCCCTGTTTAATTTTTCCTTTTTTAATGCCTTTGTTTTGTGGTAGTATTTCCGTTCTCCTTTATATTCAGGGCTAGATGTTAAAAAAAAAAACCCATAATTTTTCCTAATTCTGTTACCTTCGAAAATAAAGATTTATCATTTGTGTCACTCTCTCGGCTTCTCTACCTTTTTTGCAGTTTGTGAGGAATCACATCTCAAGCATTGGTTCGGAGGGAGGGGAAAAATATTTTTACACTTTCAGTAATCATTTTTGAGGGGGTGGCAACACCCCATGTCCCCTTGGTTCCTACGCCACTGATGTGTTTGTCTTAAGCGATCTCTTACAAGAGCATAGTAGCTGTAGGAGCTAAAGGACTGGCGAAATACCCGAAATACCTGCTTAGTAAATGGGATTGGCGATCACTGGGTTTTGTCTTCGCTAATTTGTATTAAGTAAGTCTCAGACTACCTTGACGCTGGTCATGTCGTACTGTATTACAGAAACTAGCAGAAAGAAAATAGACAAACCACCCGAAAGAGGACTTTTTTTTTTGGTCATGCATACGGTCCCATGGTCAGTCTTTAGCAAGAGGAAACCCTCAGTACGTCCTGCGAACTGAATGGTGGCTAATTTATTTACATAAATTTTGTTTGATTCTGTGACACACAAAATGTCTTGAGTTTTGTAGGACTGAGTTTATGGAAAGAGTAAGTTTTTATGGCAAGGATCTTAAATCGTTGCTTACTTTTAAAGCTTCAGCACATGGGCGGTGAGCTGCAGGATGACTCATATCTCTTGAAGGTACCCGTGATTTGCCGTATCAACTAAACATACGAAAGTGAAGTAATTCCAGATTTCATATGAAATAGCTGAGTGCTTGTTATAATTATTTATTTAATGGCACATTTTAAAACTGAAAGTTTTGACGTCGATCTGAAATGTTGCTAAATCACAGAAGACAAAATGTAACTACCCGTAACTAGGCGTTAACAAACATAGTGCGTGATCTTAAGTAGGTTTGAAATTACCCGATGTCCATTCTTTTATCTGTAGACAGCGATATTAAATCCAGCAAAATGGAGAAAATGCCAAAGTGTCAAAACACAATCTCAGCTGACTCTAATAAAATAAAATTAGATTAATATTGTTGAAACACTTTCCATATTTATTTTGTAAAACTTACAAAAAAATAAAGACTTCATTGAAAAGAATAATTCCATTCCTAGAATAGTCTGATGTTAAGTTTTAAAATATCGTGTACGTTAACAACAGTCCTCGCTATAAAGCCCAGAGCTGGAAGAACTACAATATTTTTAAATATCTCAATAAATAATAGACCCACGATTAAGCCCGTATCTTGATTATATTTCATTACCAGTTACTTTGTGCGAAATAAAGCGCTCATGAAATGTCGGAATCGCTGTCTTTATCTTCTTTTTCCTTTTTCCTGTCAGTAAAATTTGAAAACACGAAAGTGAGAGCTACAAAATAATTTTTCGAAACCAAGCAAAAATTATGAAAGGCAAAATCTCCTCTAAATGAAAGTTATTGTGGACGGATTGTACTCGATAGTCAAGAAGCAATTTTATAAAAGCTGCGGAACGGACGGAATGATGTTTTTGTGAAGTGAATGATGGGTGTGCAGTACGGTGACTACCTGACAGTTCTCATCTTGTTTGTAACGCTAGGACAGGTAAGCCAACAAGAGAAATGAAAATGAACTGGATATGAGCCCCAGCAGAGTTCAGGTTTTAATAAAAAGGGGAAAAATCCTTTAAGATTAAAAACTAATCGCGATGATGTTTTCGTGCTGTTCTATGCGAGTGTCATTAATTAGTTAAAGCTGTGTAATTAATTGCCCTTTGGGACAGCTAAAGCTATATTATATTGATGGCATTCTCGTCTTGAATGTCGTAGGCGACATGACTGTCGCCGCAACTACAACAGCCTGGAATCTTCTTCAAGAAGCATCTTTCTGCAACTTATTTGTAGATCGGTTAACCGAAGATAGCCGTGAAAACCATATATTCATGGATTCAGGGTAGGCCTACCCGAAGCGTCTTACCAGCCAGTATTTTCACGGAGTAGTCTTTCTGATCCCTTTCTGATAACCTTTTCCCATCTTCGATAAATATAGCCGGGATCGTCATTAATTTAGTTAAATCGAAGTAATTACAGAATTTGTTTTTTTCAAATCCAACAAATAAACAGGACAGATATAATGGCAAAGAACTCTGTAATTGCCGTTTTCATTGATTTCGTAACCGAAGAAAAACAAACTTCATAAAAAAACGAACTTGAGCTTTGCCGTCGGCGTATTGCCTTTCGGGTTTTGTTATTTGTTTAATTTTTTTGTTAATATTTTTGCTGGTCATTTTGTTTGGGAATGAAAAAATTCCTTTGTCATCATATACTCGCTCGCAGAAAATAATTTAGTCAGAATGATTAAATTCGACTTCCCAATAACTTCTTGTTTGCTTTTTCTTTTTTAAAAAAATGTTCCTCGTTTTAGTGGTTAGGTTCTCGCCTCATCCTCGTTTAGAGTCTAAATCATCCATGCATGTGCAATGGCAGTGAGAATTCCTGCTGTACTGGTCGGTTAGATAACTTTGCCCTCTCGCTGGCTCATAAAACATCGAGTTAATCAGCCAATGTCCTATCCAAGTTTCCCTCACGAGTGAATTGCCGATGACCATGAATGCGAACCCTGACGAACACGTTAAAAGTATATTATCAAAATAATTTTAGCACCCAAAGGTAAGACTGCAGTAGGTACGATGCATTTAATCATTACTTAGAACTTAGGCTGACCTTGCTAACCTCGTGATCAATGCCATTTGCATCATTTGTGCTGAACCAAACAACGCGATCACATTTTCGTGTGACCCAAAGTCTTTGTGTTCTCAGTCGCTGTGATGTAGTCCTATATGCTAGGCGCAAAACTTCAACAATTAATTCATCTCATTTCACCAGAAGAAATCATTGTTTCTGAAAACGTTTTGCTGGTTGAACGCACAGAGTGGGGATGGCGGCGAGAGCGTTCGCGCAACTTGGGAAACGCCTTAGAGGCTTAGACAGATGGGACATCGTCACGGCCTGCTGTCTGGACCACACTCACCGCACTTTGAGGAATGTTGTGCGTTTCCAATTATCAAAATTATCATTTCATCACTTTCATTGCACTGCCATACCTTTGCTTAATTTCGGTGGCTATGCGATCATTATCCTCAAAGACAGTATTTTGTCTGAAACTTAATGTGAGGTTAACGTGACACAAGTACTAAAGGACTCGGACCTTCTGATTATTCTCGCAAACAGAAGTGTAGCAGTGAGAGTTGTGTAACTCTTATCCCTTAAAAAATCATCCTGCCTTGCCTCAAGAGATGGCAATATAGGAATAAAAGGGGCTTAATGGGTCTGGACGTTGTGCGATAGAAGTGGGGTATGGAATTGAGGAAGATAAGTCTAATGTTGTAAACGACACCGGAGCACGGCACAGCACAGCACAACACAGCTGGGAGACACATTTTAAACATCACACACACACACACACACGCACGCACACACACAGCGATTTAAATTGTGCCGTGACAAGATGAATTATGTCTGTACAAATGTAACATTCAACAGACGTATCTCTGGCGTACATCCTCTTGGCGTAAAGCGCCTTTGTTGCTCCGCCTGTCAGATTCTTTCAAACTTCCAACAGACTTTCGATATGGGTCCTTTACCAGTGCATCCCTGCGCCAAACCGTGACAGCTGAAGCCAGAATGTTTGGCAACACAAAATCGCCAGCGTAACTGCTCAATTCCCTTCTCAGTCATGATTCCTTGGTTTTGACCTCCTGAAGCACGTGCAAGACGGGTTTTGCGTAGCTCAGAGGTTGAACCGGTGTATGACGACAGGTACTCAGTGTCTCTTTTACTGTCTGTCCTAAGTCCACTTTCTTTTGTGTGCTCTCAGGCACTCCGCGCACACTAAAGATTTTGCAGGTCGCTTGTCGACTAAAGAGGAAGGCAATGTGCAGGGCGGTTGTCCAGCTCGACTTTTAGCCCCACCTCCGGCACGACTGACCTCATACTCTCTTGTCGTTACGGTTTTCTAAGCCGTTAATGTGTGACAATCTCGTGACGTCACCCTACAAAACAAGCGATTGATTCCCTGTCCACTGGACGACGCCAAGAGCAACTGCATGTGAGTGGTGCCCCTCTGCCTTGACCGACATCACAAAATAAACAGCAAGAGGACCACGTGACTCCCCCAAGTATCTCTCGCTCCAGGGATCCCACGACATGTGATTTGCTGTTGCTGCTGTTAGATGATAAGGCTGTTGGAAGATGCAAGGCTGTATATTTTTTAATCCTTTTTTAATATCTTACTTCTTACCTCTGATCTGAAAGCGTTTATCCTTTTTGTGTTAATGTCACATTTGTACATTTCTGGGCGATTTTGTGTCAAAACCAGAGATGTGTAAACTACACACCCTTTCTGTGAGTTAGTAATTTCCTGATTTCTGTCTTGTTAAACAATGCAAAGGTCAATATTGTGCTCATGGAAAAAAAATCGACGCATTTTTTCTTTCTTTTTGGAGGTGGTATCGTCCTTGTAAATGCTGTGTCTCGGGTACAACTGAGATATTTATTATTCAGCGGCCACTTCTAGGGATTTTCCAGAATGTTTAATAGGTTCAGTCAAAGTGATTCTTGAGGAAACAACCTGATACCACGTGTATTCTAAGAACCCGTTTCGCACCTAGTCCTCATTGTTATGGTTGTGCAGATGCCGCTACAAATGTTATTTGAGCAGAATTCTACCACCACACGGCCTTGTGCTACCTTACAGAATGTATACATGGTGCTTTGTAGACACGGACAGCACGCTCGCAAGCTTGAATGGCAATGGTGAGTCTGATTAATTTGACCAGCTGACATTGAATCCTGTGCACTGATATTGCTCTGGGCTTTGTACAGTGGTGCCGACTGACCGACCACGCATGTAGTTAAGACTTGTATTCTGTCACACCAAGGTCTGAGTATACTTGAGAGACGCACCTGGAGCGTAATATAACTTAAAAAGCCTGTTGTCCCAAGGCCTGGCCTTGCGACATTTTGCCTGGTAAATCTAAAGTGCGGTTGTGACATCGTCCTTGTCATGATCCTAACATAGTTCAGAGAGGTTCCATCAGCGTTCCTAATGGCCACCCGGGGTAGAGCACTGCTGAAATGCATTGTGAGGGTACGGTGCCGCCTGCACGTCCGCACGTTGAGGGACAGGTCCTCCACACCCTCCGTGCACTTCGGGTGGTTGCTGAGGTGACCCGTAGAGCAGTTGAGGATCGCTCCACCCAGGGTAGACGGGGGCCACGCCTCCTGCCCACTTCGGTCCTAACGACTGGGTTGCATCTGCAAACGAACAAAAAAGCGGATCTTATTTGTTTTGATCTTGGTATTGTGTTGTGTTTGTCTTGTTAAATTATTTTTTCTCTGGATTGGGCTCGTCGCTAAAAGAGGAAACATTGATGGTAACTTTATTTTATCAATGAATTCATTCTTCCTTGGGATTCAGTGCAAAAGTATCAGTCTTTACAAAAGACCAGCATCAACTACAACATAAGGTTGAAAATGCTATATTGTAAATTATGTACTGATTATTGACATAAAACATGGTGTAGAAGTGTTCATTTTAAAATTACGTATAGAGCATAATAAAAAAAATTCCGAGTTTTTGATTTAGACCAGCCGGACTTTTTTTTAAAATAAATTGAACATTAAAAAACCCCTATTTCTACCAGCACACATTTATAACCTTCGATTTTTTTCTTCTCATCCTTTTATCATTTTAATTAACAAGGTTTAAAAATAACACGCACCCATCGCCAGGTAACCTTTGATCCCCGAGACAGGGTTCCACATGTTAGAGCCATAGTGATTATACATCTCCATCCACATCATCGGCGAATCAGAACCCTGGAATGACAACAACAAATACACATACACAAATATGTCAAATGTTTGCCATCTACAAGGTGAGAGACCTTTACATCCCTGTGAATATTGTTACACGTGCTGTATAAGCTTCAAAGTGTAGGGAGCCAAGCGTAGGAGGACTTAACGATGTCAAGTTTTCCTTTCATGTGTGTGACCATGCGGATAGTGGCGACATGCGCTACATGCATGAGGCCCACGTAAACAATCGATGGTTCAAACCTGCCGAACGGGGAATGAGTGGAAGATGCACACAGGAGAGCCAGCGATGAAAATCAAAAGAAAATCAACACTCTTTTATCGCTGTCAGCAAGGCCGATCACAGAGACGCTTTGGATGGCTGAGCGGCGGTGGAAGTGGCCGTGTGTCATCAGGCGGGGACCAGATGTTGGGGTCCACAGCTGTCGGCCGCCGACCGCGCCACCTAGCGGCACAGCGCGCGCCTCCCTTTCCAACAATGGCAAGCCGGCGTGGATAAACAAGGGAGGAATTCTGTCAACACTAAACCAGGGGGGAAAACAATGTCCAAAACTGAAGAAGAATATTCGTGGGGAGTGAAAGATTTCAAACCGGAGCAGTGCTTTGGAAGAGCAAGGAAAGGGACGTGGGATGAAGAAGATCGGACAAAAAAAAAAAAAAAAAAAAGAGAGAGAGAGAAAAAAAAAGAAAAAAAAAAGTATGGGGCTATTTATTTCGAGTCTAAAGCTGGCTCTTTTTTGAGGTTTTTAATAGCATTTTTAATATGCTCATTATGCTCATTTTGAATCTACTGATAGATTACTCTTTTAAGATATTGCGTTCATAATTTAAAAAAAAAACTTCACCTGACCCTACTTTGTCATATCCCAGTTGTATTTATTGGCAAAAATATAAACGGTCTAGTTTAAATAAACATAAATGAAAAAGAAACCAACAAAAATATTACTAACCAGTACGAAGAGTGAAAGGAATTAAATATTTCAAGTGAAAAATACTGAAATAACGCAGATCAGAAGTATACGGGAGTGGTGGTGGTGGTGGGGGGGGGGGCGGCGGTACGCTCTCCTTTATATGTATTTTGGAAGAACAGCTAGAAGCACTTCTTTGAAGAACCAGAGAGACAATCAGAGGAAGAAAGGAAATCTTTATAGCCAGTCAAACCTACAAACCGTCATATTTTTAAATGGACTTCGGTGGACTAATATATAGTCAGGAAATAATCATGTGATTTCATCTTATTTCGTCAAACTCGGCGAGATACGGCATGTAGCACAATGCAGAGTGCTCAAGGTATGTACTCTTCTCAGCAGTCGGAGTCTTGCCAGCTAAACACTTGGCCAACCGGCTGCTGGAGTCGCAGGTCTCGGAGCCTTCACGATGCCCGGTCCAGCAACTCAGGAGAAAGGTAGGAAGCGAGATTCACCTGCCGCAGAGTTTCCTCGCGCGGTTGACTCCGATAAGGTCACAGGCACAGACTTCTGTAATCTCTGTGGTCTGTGGTCACAGGTCAGTGGCGACGGTACAGTGCACCGGAAGCTCCAGACGCTGCTCCAGGTTCAAAGGTAGAGCGTGAACTGTGGAACTGCTACTTTCTACATCCTCAACGATTATGTTTACATTTTAAAGAATGTGTTGACTGTTGTAGAGTTAGAGACATCGCTATACCCCATACATTATCAGTCGCATCAATTTATTTATGCATAGATATTTTTCCCATCTATCTACAGAAGTTAAAAAAAGTAGAAATACACGTTGGGGGGTTGTTTTCTTTGATAGGACAGTGTTCCTATCTAGTGCTAGTAGTGGAGTGGGGACTATGAAGGTGTGGTGGTGGTGGAAACTGTATCGGGAGAACCAAACGATGTAAAAATAACAGTGAAATCCAGAGAGAACATAAGCTCCGAGGCGAGATCTGTTACTACTATGCTAGCAGCCTACCCCGTGTCTAGGTAGTCGGTTTGGGCGGGTACCCACCTGCGGACTGTAAGGCTCGTGTCGAGGGCCGAGGGGCATGTCGTAACCTCCGTGCGTGGCGGCCGTTGCCATGGCGCGCATTGTCTGCAACTGGCCAAAGCGCTCTCGCTTACGCCACTTTGCGCGGCGGTTCTGGAACCACACCTGAATAATAATAATAATCATCATCATCATCATCATCATCATCATCGTGGTCGTCGTCGTCGTTGTCGTCGTCGTCGTCGTCAAACGGTGTGTAGGTTTGCGGGTGAATCTGTGTGTGCCTGTTTCCTGGTTCATCTAATTAAACCCCTATTCATGCAAGTTCATTCTGAGTGCAAACCGAGATTCTGCAATTGCAGTGTCTCGGTGAGCCATCTGTCAAATTAAAATAAGGAACCGGGATAAAGTTCTAGTTAATGACTGCAATAAGATACTTTTGTTTCCTTTCTTGTATGTGGTAAACGTTGGCGACCTCCACTTCTTATCTTGGGGCCAATAAACCGAAAACACAACAGACCATAAAGCTATTGTACCTCCGTCAACACGAGAGTTTGCATCGTCTGCTGATAGTTAAATTGGAAGCGAAGTGAGGAAATTGGCCTCGTTTTAGAGTCTAAGGCTGAAAAAAAAAATCGTCGCAAGCGCGCTACCTTCTTTCTACACTCCAATGAAAATCCTTCAATGTCTTGTTCATGATACCATTCTCACTCACACGTCTCCCCTCTCCCCAACCTTCCCATTCCCATTCATTCGTCTTATTTACTTGTCAACCATGTCCTGTTCACGAAAAGCGAACAACTAAAAAATCAGCAAAAGCTTGAAATGAAACTGTGCCGACGATTCTTTTTCCGTGAAATAACTGGTGGAAGTCATCTCTCAGTCCTGCTACTTTAGTACCTCCCCTACTCCCCAAACACGCGCTTGTCTGGATTGAATGTGTCGACAGATTAAAGCACGACGTGGAGTTCATGTTCAGGAAGCAGGTCGCACCAAAAACATACATCAGAAACCCCCGAGTTGTTGCCTTTAGCACGGTGGAGCTCAGGGCGCTGTGCATGAAGGTAAGGCCAACCTTTCGTCCTCAAAGCCGTGGGTACAGAGGAGGAGATATCAACATATGAAGCTCATTTCTCGCCTCGGGTATCAAGTGAACAACGTAATTGACAGGTAACTGCTCGCTTGTTGTGTTTTAAAATAAATCCGTCGGCGCTGTTTATTTGCCTCCCCTCGCACGTTGCTAATTTCGTAACTTCCGCTGGCAGTCGGGAGCCACTGGGGGCGAGTCGTCTGCTAGGCGCAGAAAGGTCAGTCCTGCCGCTAGGACATAACCAGCAGCGCTCTTGACGGCTGCCACGGTGGCCATCTGCCCCCAATATGTAGGTATGTGTCCTGGCCAACAGCTTCTTTTACCTCCCTTCCTTTTCCCTTTATTGAGACCATTGCTTTGTTCTTTTCATTTGAACTCTACTTAACTGTTATCTTCTTTCATTTTTGTTTCCATTTACTGAATTATGGTTTTCATGTTTCAAATCTTACAAAAAATCAGCGAAAAGGTGAATTTTGGTCTCAATGGTTTATTTATATATTATAGTTTTTCTGCACAATTTGATTGATCAGTTTCCAGACCAATTATCTTCAATATCACAGTCTTAAGAATAAGACACGGCGGTGAAGGAGAAGCGGCAATCTGGAACACTTCTGGTATGGCCGGTCGTGAGGGTCCATCTCCCTACAGACCTCATTCGTCGTGTGGTGAGCCTCACCATGCTGGGCCAAGCTAATTAAAGAAAACTATAAAGTTACCGTGAGCCTGCCCTTAAAACAACAAACCACGCGCTAAAAGGGTTAAAAACGTTCCACGTCGCGTCAACTTGATGTTCCTGACTCGCGAACGGCTTTGTGTCAGTCGCGTTCCTCCGGCATCTCTCTCTCTTCCTCCTCCTCTCTATGTGTAACGCTCCTTCTCTCCGACTTGTTTCTGTCCAAACTGTACCACTTCCCACCCCATCTTTCCACGTGTTAGATCTCGTTAAGATGGGCGGCCGCTGACACTTTAATTCACTGCGCCTTGGCAATCGACGTTCCGGTCGACTCCTCTGCCGTCTTTTTTTCCAGAAACTTCCCCTCGGACCCACTGGAAGTCATTTGGAATGCTGACTGCACGCGGGAGGTCGTGTCCGCTGATGGTTAGACACCAAGCTAATTGTTGTGTCATGTTCGTCCAAAGCTGCTAAGGTAGCTGGATTTAGTTGTGCTTTGAGTTAATTCTCATCTAATATTTCCACTGATGTACAAAGACAGTCCTCAATCTTATTTAATATTTTAGTTCAGTTACTTTTTCACATATAACACATTTTGTCAGACAAAGACAGTAGACAAGATCTAGACTAACACTAGCAGGGCTCACTTCAATGGTGAGTGCGATCGTAACCTGCGTCTCAATTTTATGTGAGGGCTTTGTTTATCTTCGCTTGCGCTCCATAAAGAACAGCTTTATAGACACCTGAAGCAATAGGTACTGTAGTCAACAAGGTACAGGTTTATGGGTAGTTGAAGGCAATAGGTACTGTGCTGTACACGGTACAAGATTAATGGGCAGGCGAATGATTAAACCTTCAGAAAGAAATGTGGCTAACATCAAAGAGGGGAGAGACCGCCAGCTGGGAGACCTTCTGGAAGGGTCACAGGACAGGTCAAGCTGGCACGCATACACCACTATTGCTGCTACTCATCTTGCTCACCCAGTGAGTGATCATAGTTGAGAGAGAGAGAATGTACTCAACAAGTGCACGTTTCCCACAGAATGCTAGTGCGACCCCACAGGAGAATTTTCTCGTTAGCCAATGATATGCTTCTCAGTCATCGTCGTCCATACCCCATTTCAATGATCTGGCTCACTGCAAGCGATTCTGCATCCCCGACGCAGGTTAGCTAGGTGGCGCCTCGAGATCTCAAGAACTCTGGAAACGTTGGCCTGGAGACAGTCATCCGATAAAGCTTAGCGCCGGGGTTATCTGCCTCCAGCGCTCGACACGCAAGAGTCACCACAAGCCAGCAGCGCGAGGCCTCTGCCAGAACACATGTACATGCCGACATGCATGCATGCACAGTGCTGCACAAGCAGGAACACACACACACCACACACACCACACACACACATACACCACACACACACATACACCAGACACACACACACGGGAGCGGTTGGGCCAGCGGAAGTACGGAGACAAGGTTGGGAAAGGAAAGGGGGATGGACTTGGTGTTGGGGAAGATTGTCAGAGGAGATAAGATACTCTTTCGTGCAGAGTGTAAGGGATGAAGTCACTGAGTGGACCAGGGCTTCGAAAAAGCAAAGCAAGTGCGCTTTCTTCCAGCAGACGGCAGCACTGTTGTCTACTTGCGGACATCTGACTGTTACTGTGACCGCTGTTGCTGCTCTTACTGCTGTTACTACTTATTAGTTCAAGGAGCTCAGTGCATTTTTACATAGTTAGCTTTCTACAAATATAAACGATAACAAAGCTGTTTGTAGGTCGAGCGTTCTGTAATCTTTGCCTCATTGTAATACATAATTCCACCATTTATAACCTCAAAACACACAACACGAGATGCATTGATCTTTCTCTCCTCCTCCCTGCACACTCTCTCTCTCCCCCCCCCCCCCCACACACACACTGGCAATAGAGATAGTGTGTGTGTGTGAGCCAACGTCTGACAAAGGCTCGTTCTACATTATTTCCAGATTTTTAAATAAAACTGTCACCACAACAGATAACTTCAATGAGGCCTGTTGGTGTGTGTGTGTGGGGGGGGGGGCAGAGTTGGGGAGAAACGCTGTAAGGACAGATATTAGTAGGAAGAAAGACAGGAAAGACAAACACACAAAGATGCAGTGACATGAATTATTAGAGAATAGTCCCATTTCCAAGCTACCTTCAAACGATTGGGTCCAGTTCGTTACACTATTCTTTTTTGATCGAACCGAATGATATACGTTTGGGAGATACAAGTCTTTGAACATCGCATTTGCCACCTGAGTTTTAGGAAAGAGCAAGATCTCATTCTCACTGACATGACAAAAGCGGTTATTTATTTTTAAAAAAGTATTTATCAGCATTTTCTCAAAACTTTCAAATTGTCTGCCTTCCATGACGGTATACGTTAGGTCACGAACATGTGACTCCAAACAAACACGCATTCTCAAAACAAAAATAAAACTTCAAAAACTCCGCATGACATTTGTGTAATAAATTAACAACAGCGCTGTTCTGTTTACTAGGCAGCAGCTACGAATTGTGTCAACATTTAATTCAGACCCCGCAGTAAGAAAGCAAAGTCTTATCCCTGGCAACAAGCACAGACCGGCCACACGACACTCCAACGGACATCCTGCACTGTATAGCCGGGTGCACCTCGCTCACCCCACCATCGGCTCATTTACCGTTTTATTTACTCGTCAAGCCATGCGCTGTACACCAAGAACACGCAGTTAAGATTTTGGCACAACTTGAAACCGGTGGCGGCGATATCGGTCATTATGCAACATCACAAGCGCGCCCCGGGGATACCCAACAAACCTCGCCAGCACGCCCGACGCATGCTGGGATACCTGTGAAGGTGGGCGACTCGCGAAGAGACATAAAACTCGGTGACCGTAGATTGCAGAATAAACTAAGAGGGAAACGACGGATGGGGAGACGATTTTACAAAAGAAACCAGAAATTAGCGAATACTGGCCACAAAATGCAAACAACGCTGCACAGTAATAACAACAATAATAATAATAATAAAAATAATAATAACAATAGACCGGCAATGTTACATGTTTTAAGTGAGACTCTGTCAGCTTAGAAAGTGGAAAGAATCTCTTTACTGCATTTTGCGCGCATTAACACGAGCGTGCGGTACAAGGATTGCACAGCAAGGTAGAGACATAAATGACAAAAGACGAACCTGGGGATGGAAAGAGCAATTAAGATGTATGAGAGCTGGCCAGTATACCCGAAATCGTTCGTTTTAAATGTTTTTGACAGTCCAGGGGTTACATTTAAAGGATTTGCAATTCGTATCAGCAGAGAAATACAGCCGCAGATCAGACAATGAGTGAAATGAAACGAAATGAAATAAAACAGTGTTCATGAAATACATGCATCTCTCTAAGAATATCATTTTTATTATTATCATATGAAGGTTGGCTAGAAGATGAATGTAGGGCATGTTGTACAGCCAAGTTTTCTTTAGCTTGCGAGATGACTTTAACTTTTGTTTGTTCGTTCTGGTGCCTGCTTATCGCGTACACACAGCAACAACCGTAAAACAACCAGAAGCACATGAATGGCTATATAATAAAGCAGTAACGACAGCTCAGGGAAAGTTCGGAGTCTTTGTCCTCTTAGAATCTTTACAAGTGTGGGTTTGTTTTTCCATCTTTCCCTACGCTTTGAACGGTGTACGATTTTGAGGGCATTCTGTATCATGATTTCTTTTGGTTTGTTATGATTTGTTATCACTTATGAAGCTGTACAGGTTTCGAAATTATCTCTTTATTTTTCTGGGAAGGTTCGGTTAATAAAATGGCAGGTATGCATTTTAGTGCAAATGAATGTGTCTCCGTATACCTGTCAAGCAGTTCCATAAACGAAAATGAGAACAAAACAGAGCACTGTTTATAAAATTGTAGTGTACACTTTTCAACAGTTTTATTTGATCTTTAAACCTGTGTTTGTGTGATCTTAAAAGCTATTAAACCCATTTGACCAAAACGATTTTAAAGAAAGTTTTCCCTAATTTTATGAGTTTATTATTCTTTGCTACCTTTCCTTGGTAATGAAGATAAATGAGGTCTACGTAGGTGACGTCCTGTCTAACCCCGGAGTGATACAGAGATAAGTTCACCAAACTCTTGGTTGGACCTGGCCGGAACTAAAAGCTCTCGAAGAGATCCAAGTCCAATGCTGTACTAAAGGTTTTATAGCACCCCTTGTCGAGGGAATAAGTGTTCCACCCGACATGTTGGGGTTATTAGCACTTCCATAGGAAGGCAGAAGTGTTGTAGCTGCAAACTTCGGCGTTAAATGTCTGTGATCCTGACAAACTGAAGTGTTGAATATGCCTTAAAAGTCTTCCATTAGAGATGGCTAGAAACGCTTTTCTCGTCCTTTTAACTACACTCATCATAGGACGTTTGGCTTTAGAACTCTCCTAAAACAATCCACTTAAAGTATCGTTAAAGTTCTCATAAAATGCATTTTTTTTAGAGAAAATATGTTCTGCTGTACTTCGTGTAGGGTTAATCAAAATCCAACATAATCAGCTCACACAGGAGGGGGTAGGTGCATACGAGATATTTTATGATCTCCTTCGATCAAGTGAAGACATGGTGACATTTTCTTATGAATGAAGGATGAGACGTTTACACTGAAAAAAATGCGACACCAATAAATGTTGACCCTGGTGTCCCGAGTCCTTCCCTTATGTGATGTCATGGATACGAACATTGAGACCACAAGCTAAAGTCTTCATATTTCATATTTTGCTTTCCTATCTCGCCCCATTCACACACAGCAAATGTTTTGAAAAGTAAATGGGGGTAGGTTGTTATGTAAACAGATCACCGTTTCATGAAATCTGATAACACCCCTCTTACCTTTGGATGAACAGCGAACAGCGAACTCATTGCAACTGGTAATTATTGCATGTATTTTGAATTGTCTGCTTTTGTGAGATCATTATTAAAGAGAGAAACGCTGTAAAGTTTTCCATGGCATCAAATGGTAATCAGTCTTCCGGGTGCCCATTCGAGAGGAGTTTGAGGAAAGCAGCCGACCCCCAATGTGCGAGAATAGAGAGGAATAGAATGAGGAGAGAGGGAAGGAAAGAACTAAAAAGCGCTAGAGGCAAAAACAAATTTAGACTTCTTTCAAAAACTGTGTATTATCGAGTCAACCGCAAGGATTCTTGCTGACGGCCGCGGTTTTCACTTAGAGAAACAAAAACAGTCAATAGGCTTTGAGTTCTCTCACGACTTTCTCCTGTCCATGACACAGGCCTTGCGATTAGTGGAGTTTTTGTCTCAGAAGACGGATGCAGAAGCGAGTAGTTTTCGGGTAGTTTGCTGGAAGGCTTCAAGCACTCTTGTGATTAACTCGTCCCTCTGCGTTCGGCCTCCTGCTTATATTTCAAAAAGCGTCTGAGTAGTGGATCACACCGACAGATACGGAAAGCAAAATATTAGACTAGTAGTTTATAAGGGAGATAGGGGTATTTTTCAAGGAGATTTTTCATTTGTTTTTTAGGTTTTACCTTTTTGTCTTGTTTCTTTTTGTTTCTTTAATTTTTTACGGTCATTTGAATTGGTTTATTGTGTAAAAAAAAAAAACCCACATCGGTTAGGATTTTAAAAAAGATGCATTTCATCATAACCTTACAAATACTTTCCGAAAAATAGACGGAACTTCTTGAAATATCTTTGCACAAATTGCAAATAGACGCCAGAGCCTATCACACATAAATACATACATATGAAACATAAAAAAAATCACTTCCATAAATACCCATCTAGCCATCCCTCCACAACACACACGCTAATAGATACATATATAGAAACATTCCAATAAACATACATGCGCGCTCGTACTTATGTACAATCGTGCACGCATCAGCACGCACACACACACCTAGACCAGTGTGCCAGGAGGAAAGTGTGTTTTTGCTGGAACGACTACGGTTCGCATTCTGTCTCATTCTACGGCGAAGCTTGCTGCGAAAATGTGAAGGGGATCCTGGAGGGAGTCTGGGTTGGCGGCCGCTGGAGGGAACCAGTCAATCTCGGGACCCGCCACGCTGACGCCAAGATGCGGGGGATGTTCGCCTCGCCTGCCTGCTAGTCGCGCCGCATTAATGAAATTACAGCTAATTAAACACGCAGCGCTGCCCCTCCGCCGCCAGGCCTCCTCGCATCACGCCGCCCAATTTTTTTTTTTTTTTGTGCGCACGTGTTGGTAGAAACATCTCACTTCCGCGTGGCTGCTGCAAGCATCGCCTGTCAGTGCCAGAGCAGACCGCAGTGGCCAGGTCCAGGGGCTCGCAGCTTGTGGCAAACGGTGGCCGTGCAAACGCACGCAGCAGACAGGAAGCGCCCCTTCTTTTGATGGACAAGGAGGAGAAATGATATGAATGACCTGATGATCCTGAGGTCATGACTTTTGACCTTAACGCATATTCAAAAACTTTCTTTCAATATTTTGAGAAAACATCTAGCCGGAGATAAAATGTTTTGCAAGAATGTTTGAAAAATACTGTGTGTATTCTCTTTTGATTGTCTTACAGCCACAACATAATAGAGATAGTCTTGGTATTGTTCCCCCACCTTCCTAAGAAAATGACGAACACATGAATGTAAATATAAGTAAATAGAAGCTATGTTCAGGATAAGGAAAACTTGAGCAAATAGCCCCAAGGCACGATTCATTATGATGTGAAAGAAGCATAGCCAAACGATCCCACCCAACGAATTTCGGATGACCACTAGTTACTACGGGTCACTGATGCAGGAAACTTGTCTTTTGACCAGCGGCAAGGAGTTTCGATGGAACTCTTTTTGACTTTTTTTTATAATATTGAAGATATTACAGACCAGTTGTTGTAATTATTGTTACTATATACGGCTTTTGTGTATTGACACTTTTTGTCTTGAAACAAGCTGAAGTGATGCTAAGGCAAGCAAACTCGTAAAAAAGCTAGCGACACTGTTGACTCTAATAATCTTTTACCACGGACTATATCTTCCGGTTCCTGAAAAAGAAACAGATTTAATGTCTTGTGTTTTCTGATAGCCAGCTTCTAGAATCATTTTATTTCATTAAGAACGATCGACCTGTTTGCAATTAAGAGCCTATAAAACGAAAAGCAGTACAGTTGTCAGTATTTTAAAGGACTAGTGGTGTGCAAATTACTTTCCTATTGATTGTAAGTTCAGGGTTATATTATTTTCCTCAAATATGGGGTAAAAGACCTCTTCTGTTCTCAAGATATACACCTACAGACATTACCAGGTTCAGAAAGAGGTCAAAAGTATGAAGTTGTCATACGCCTCATTAACGTGTGTCCCTAGGTCTCCAACTGTTTGAGGCCTTGACAACATAAGTGTATCTATATGTACTGTCCTCAAATCTGCAGGACCGACATCTTTCTGTGCATTTTGATATCTGTAGGCGTGTATGAAAGCTGAACAGAACGAAGGGTATATTCACCAGGGTTTGAGGAAATAGTATCACGAATGAGCTTTAACCAATCGTAAGAAAAAAAAAAATGTCACTCCACTAGTCCTTTACGGGGGCATTGCAATGGTCCGTAGGGGACAACACTTTAGCACTCTAAACACTCTGTAGACACTCTCAACTTGGTAAATATTGTCTGATAATTCTTGTCTTCCTCATCTTGACGATATTAATCTCGAGCTATCCACCACATGCAGTACAAACAAGGCTTCAGTTTACTTGGTCGTGACCGCCAGCCACGGGCAGTATGTAACACACCTCATCCTCTCCTTCCCCCTCCCACACTACTCTCCCTTGCCTGCCGCATCTGGAGGCCATTTGTGGCACTACCGCGTGCTGGTAGTGAGGAAATCCGGGTACCTTGCCGATACGCATGTGCTGTCTGTCTCCTGCTGTTTTTCTTGCTACCCCGGCGTCAGGCCCCAGGAGAGGCAAAAACGTACCTGCTGCTGACTTTTTTTTTTTAGTGTGACGGTTACAAGTGAGTCTGCGTGCGTGCGTACTTGCTAGTTTGTGTGCATTTATGGATGAATGTATTTGTGTATGTTCTTATAGGTAGGAACCTATATTATAGATAGGAAAATACAGAAACTTTCTTCAGAAGAGTGAAAAGGACTTTTTTTGCACGACATACCCCTAGATTTTGCTTCCCCGATTTTGAAACATTTTTTCTCTTCAATTTTTTTCTTAATTCCGTGCTTGTGTCTCTCCCAGAACTTGTATAGAGTTCTTACAGCACTCTGACAAACGGTAGATGGTTTCTCAAACATGTCTCATCACAAATGTGAATGCTGCTCAAATCTTTCCTCTCTTTTTCTTGCAATTTCTTGCTACCGTCATTCCTTTTTCCTTTAATTTATCCTCATTTATTTTGTCTAAATCCATATTTTTATCAAACTTGTCGAGTTATCCTCTTTTCTATATAACCAAAAAATTTAAACAGATGTTTGTGTGTATATATATTTTTTCCATACATTTTATTTTGTTGTATGCGTTTATTTCAGACATGACACACCCAGATGCTGAGTTTGTAAAAGTTAGCCCGAAAAGAAATTACTCGAAACATTAGCAACCTCCAGCAACATTAAGCTACAAAAAAAAAAGTCTTCATTTTTTTCTGGTGTAGAGAAGGAAAACTTATGGTATCTATGTTCGCGAGCGAGAAGTATAGCAATGTTAATAAGCAAGGAAAGAATACGTTGAACACCAGGAGCGCGAGAAATGACTTCCAAGCCCTTCATATAACGATCTTTCCTTTTGAAGAGCAGAGTGTAGTGAACATGCTGTTTTAATGGACAACGAGCCACATGAACCAAACACAAAGCGGAGAAAGAGAGAGAGAGGGAGTGGGGGAGGGGAATGAGGGGAAAGAGGGCAGAGAGAGAGAGATGACAGTAGAAAATACGATATCGACGTGCAAAACATCCCAACCGCAGAAGCTGGCTGTGTAAGTGGGCATGGAAGAGGTGTGAAGTGGGTAAATGACGAGGGAGGAAGGAAAAAAACTATGTATCATTCAGGACTTCTCTCTCTAGTTCTTTCTTCATGTTTGTGTGTGTTTTCGAGTCCCATTCCCGCACAAAGTCTCACAAAGAACAACGTTTGTACCTGACTGCATGACTACTACAGATGGTCTGGGCTGAAAACAGACTTGCCCTACCTACAAGATCCCGTTCTCACCCGCTCCAGTGTCCACACTGCTACAAAATATAATGGCAATAAAAGACAAGTTTTGCAGGCTCCACACTCTCTTTGAGTCTTTAATTCCTTGACCCACCATCGGGATATATAGCCTGGACGATAGACCAGCGACTGTATTAACTCATGCGTTCATTCACCTCGCGATACTTAGGTTGGTCCCGGAAAGGGCAGTGCTCTGTCCACTGAACGTACTTAGTAGAACTTTATGCCAGACAGAGTTCCTTTTTATGTCAAGCTTAACATGTTTGTAACTTTTCCTAAAACTTCCATGCTCATCTGATGCCACCGCTCGTGCAAAGGATTTATTCCAGTTCTTGAATGTCACTTCAAAGTGACAGTGAGATGCTGTGAAACATCGTTTCCTGCCGAGACGAACCACATCCCAAACGAACATCGTAATGGAAACACTAAAAACAACAACAATAATTAAGGCAAACTGTAGAGACACGGAAGGAAAGATACATTTCACAAATCTTCGGCACGAGTAGCGACCAAAAAAAATGTACATCAGCGGGAGAAGTCAGCTTCGCCAGAAGTTCATGCAGGAAGAGGTTTGACCAGAGCTGCTTCGCGCGAGCGGCAGCCATTCTGAGGCTGATTTGATTATGCCAGCAATTGGCGGGTAGACTCTCCCCAGTCAAAGATGTTTAGAGCTCGAAAATTACATTAGCTCCAACCCTTGACCGGGCCCCGCCAATACTGGCAGCAGGCAAAGTCTACCAATCACAGCGCGAGCGGTCCTCGCCATGGGGGCCCTGTATCGGTTGCGCTTGAGCCTTTGATGATGGCAGCCACTGTTTTTGCCTCTCAGACCTCTGCAGCGTCGTGCGGTGTCGGAATCCAAGAACTAGCCCCTTTACCCTCCATCTAACTATCTCTCTCTCCACCCCTCTCCAGCTCTTTATTCTGTCTCCCGTCGCTATCCCTCCGTCTCTCGGCACCCCACTGCCCCTCCCTCCCTCGTTATATTGAGACGTGTTGAGTCAGGGGGCCGCCTCTCCAGTCACGTGACCAGGCGAAGTCGTAAAAAAAGATTAAAGAGATAGACGAGGAGAGGAACTACTGACGAAATTTTCTCTGTTATTTCTACTCCCCGCTGTCTTTGAGAAACATGCGGAAGATTCCGCTGATCGTGCAGCAAACAAAAAAACCAAATGACAAAAGTACTTCCAGCGCGAGCAGACACGCACACGTACACGCATAAAAATATATTATATATGCTGTGCTGCATAAGCATGCACGAACGCACATCAAAATATGCAAGCAAGACGGACGAAAGCACGCACGCATGTGTCTGAAGGCATGTATGCGTGTTAGGTGTAAGCAACCTATAAACCCACCCGCCCACTCAATCACTCAATCAGAAATTTCCAACTGCAAAACAAAGCAGAGGGTGTTCACAATTAGAAAATACTAAAAGTGTCCTAATTTTAACTTCTCTCAGACAGAATTATGTCTAGATATTGTAAAGAAGCGTAAAAAACCTTTTTTTCTGGATAGCAGCTGTAGCTTTCGACCGACTTAAAATCTGAGGGCAGTGGAGAGGAACATGCACTGTGAGCAGTTTTCACTAATTAAATGCCTGCTGCGCGGTGAGGTTTAGGTGCATACGCAGAATTCTTAGACAGAGAACTGCACGCAGTCTGATTGGCTCGTCCTACATCTTCACCTGACGACAGCACTGGAGCACGACTGTAACGGTACATTTCATCTTGGTCCAGCAGCCAGCAGCCTGGGCAGGTAGAGATGGTTGTATCACCCACGCTTACTTGGACCATGGACCTTTGCACCTCCCCTCTTGTAAATCTCTCTGTTTCTATAATCCCACTTTCTCTGGGGTTCATTCGTTCGCTTTGGGAGTTATTCGTTCGTTTGCTTTTTTCTTTGATTGCTCTTCGCTCGTTTATTCTTTTCTCCAGCTGCCTGCTTGGTTGTTCGTTCGTTCGTTTGTCCGATTGCTTTATTTGCTCTTTGGTTTGACTACTCATTCGTTTGTTCTTTAGTTGTCCCATTTTCGTCTTTCCTTCCATTCTTTCTTTCTTTCTTTTCACAATAGATACATACGTGCATGTGCACAGAGAGAGAGAAGAAAAGAAAAGAAAAAGAAGCATGCGCAGTAATAAAAGGCATGACTGGGCCGGAGATTTCCAGTTCGCAGGTGGGTGGCAAGCGGAAGAGGGGGGAGTGGAAGATAAACAATGACAGCAGAAGAACAACTTCCTATACGGCCCCTTGTTCCCTAGGGAGGGACTCAGCAGGAACTCTGGTAATGTTCTTTTCATGAACCTGCGAAGGAAAAGGAACTCCGCAAGGTGTGTATCATACCCGATCATTTTCTCTGCAAATTGCCTGTTCGCGACAGCAGCTTGCCTTCCTGGGCACAACAGCAACCCCCTCCCCACAAACAGAAACTGCCTACAGCTGCTTGTCTTGCGTGTGCATTTGAAGCACTGAAGCTTTTTGCTGCTGATGATTCAAATCTGTGTTTTCTAATATTTATCACCTTTTGCTGTGCGAAATTCGATGTCCTTTTTTCTGAGGATAGTTTGTTCCGGCCACATATTGCATTTCTAGTGAAATCTAGTGTAAGCAGGTTTTCATCAGCAACATCTTTTGCTACTCGTTATACAGCAGCATCGTGCTTCACTAGCTCTGCAGCGTCCAAAGCTTTTCCTCCGCGTTTGCTATGGGGAATAAAATGTACGCTTCGTCATCTAGTTTCGTAAATTTATTTTCACAAATGTCATGTTACCTGGTTTTCAAAAAATAAGGAACTATGTATAACATGCATCACTGATCAAACTTTCTAAATAATCTACGTAGTCACAAGTGTGAAGAAAGATGTGAACAGTGATGCCTTTCTTAACCTTGTTCCTTATGTATTACAATTGGATTTGTAAAAATAAAGTCTTAATAAAGACATACTTATTAAAATAAATGAAAAATGACAAATACTGCTGAAAACGTAGCAAACAAGCGAATTTTCAATAATAACTTGTACATATATACATATCTCCACAGGCCCACATAATCACACGTGCACATAATCCTTCTCCACACGAGAGAGAGAGAAGGGAGGAGGGGTGGAGAGAGGACACGTAGTGTTAGCATGATCTCCATTACTCTGAAGGTTCAGGTCTTGCTCTCTGCGCTACCTTCGAACATCTTCCGGCTGGCTTCCAAGGTCTTCCGGTTTCGGTGTTTGAAGTTTGAATCGTTAGAACAGACCGACTAGGGCAACGAGAACCAGTTCTCTGTTTGCTTTATGATGCTGACACTTGCTAAAATCCCAAAGCAGCCAACTCCTAAAAACTTTTTTGCGAAGGTGTTAAAGTGTTTTGTGACCCTTACATACCCTTACATACCCTTACATTCCTAAAGCAATCTCTTAACAAGCCCTGTTTTTGAAGGTGGTCGGCTTTGTGCCTTTAAGTGTATTAACTTACACCTCTGAAACCGCACCAAAACAAAGAAATGAACCATAATAAAAGCCACAAAAGGACACTAAAGGAGAAGACTTCAAACTTTCAGATAAAAATATATTTAATAAACATACTGATGTGAAGCCTTGAATATTCACCTTACACGTGTTGACACACGTAGCCAATGATCAGGGAAAAATAAGTCAGGTTAGTGAAACAAACTCAAGTGTAATTCTATAATGAAGACGATTTCTAATTAAAAACCCTACCCCTACACAAAAGTTAATTGTATAATAGCGCCCTTTGTTCGTCTGAATGTGAAAAATTGTTTTTATGTTGTGGTGTAGTGTAGTGTGGAAGTTGTGCGGGACCTAACGCCGTGTCATTAACGACTTTATGAAGCGCAGCAATCGCTCCTGAAGTGCAATGTCCTCCTTGGAGACCTGTCTTCCCAGAAACTCCATCCCTCATGTGTTTCGGTCTGTTGACACTCGCGCTTCGTCTCCTGTCAGTGAGAGTGTGTTTTAAGCCAAGCAAACCCACAGACGGGCCCCGTGGCTTGCTTGTGTCCGTGTGCGTGCATGCGTGTATGTGTGTTTTGGCGGCGGGGAACCTTGTTCCTCCCGACAATGGCCGCTGAAAGAAAACAAAGAGGCGCGACGGGGGCCCACATGCGGCAGCCATGTTAGGTGGTCTGCACCGACTGCGTGTGCTGCACGTGCTGACGAGCCAACAGGAACTGAGTAGGAACGAACGAAGAAAGTGAGTGACGACCGACAAACGACTGAGTGAGGGGGGAGGGTTTGTGGGAGAGAAAGCGATAGATACGGGGGAGGTAGAATAAGTGGGGGTGGCAGGCAGAGGAAGGGAGAGGAGATTGATGGTAGGAGTGGCGGAGGAGGAGAAAGATTAGGATAGAAAGAGGGGAAAAGAGAGGAGAAAGAAAGGATTGTAGGGAGTGAAATGGGAAGAGAGAAGGAAAAAGATAATCAGGCGAAAAAGTGAAGGGAAGGAGAGACGAGAAACAGAGAAGAGAAAAAGCGTGAAGAAAAGAAGGAAGAGAGAGATAGAGAGCAGAAAGATGAAGGGGAGGTAAGAGAGGAAATGATGTGGGGTAGTGAGACAAAAAGGGGGGGGGGATGAGAAGATGGAGGGAAGACAAAGGGATGTCGGGGAGGAAACAACACAAGTTTCTATGTATTCATTGGAAGCGGGAGGGAAGAGAACTACAACATGGTACACTCATTTTTAATTAAAATTATCTCCATGGTTAAATTTAATTTTCATTAATTTATACTCCAAAATATCTGTGCTTTTGAAAATCAAATTAACGCACCAAGTTTTCTAGTGCTAGCACTGTTACACAGGGTTGGTCTGATGATGTGAAGTAGCATCACATGCTATTGCCATTGAATTTTCTCACGCTCAAAGCCTAAATTGCTAAGCACTAGTTCACTAAACACTCTAAATCATTTCATGTATTCTTACTATTGAGGCCAGTGTCTTTTTTGTGAGTCGTAGAAAGACGCTTTTGAGTAACCTGTCGTCGTTCATTCCTTAATCCTTTAGTTCAAGATAGTAATTTATACGAGGATTATTTTTTTTATAAAATGGATAACGACCTAACTCTCCAAAATATTTAGGCATTTCTAAAGGCATATTATACTGTCTCTTGCTTGCAATAATATGAAGATTTTATATGCTTGTTTAGCTCAGGATTTCTAGATATAAAAAAATTGTAGCACCAGTTGTAGAAGTGTCAAAAACTTTAGCAAAATATTTTTCTTACGTTCCCTTATTTTATTTTAGATATGAGAACTTTAACTCAATTTAGCTAGGATATCCTAGAAAGTTTTAAACATCTACCAAATCCTATTTATCCTTTTCCTCTAAAAATGTATCTTTTCTAAACAATTCATTTTGTTCAATCTGCATTTATATCTAGCTTCAAACAGTTACAGACTTCGTTTATAATTATTCAATTGGCTCAGGAGTCTTTTTACCATATTTGCTAAAAGAAAGTATCGAGAGCCAACAAAATATACACCTCTATTTTTGTTTAATTGGAAGCGTCTGAATCCCTTGCATAGGATTCTTTTCTACTGGCAATGCGAGATCCTTTATGAAAATAGAAAATAAGCTCATTCGATATCCTCCTTGTAATTAATGATGTATAGATTTTGTTGATATTTTGGCAATTATCAACAATGTTTTTGTCACATTTCTTACGACTCGGCAAAAATATTGCTTTGGTTCATTCAAATGGTTATATTACTTTACTAAATAATTTGTCTTTAAAAATTGGAAAGTGTTTTATTAAGGCACCTTTTTCAACAAACCTGCTAAACTTCTATTTACTACATATTATTTTCAATGTCTGCATTGAGTAACGCATATCTGGGGTTTTTCTTTCATTTAATTTAATTGTTCCTTCCATACATTCATCAGTCACGAGCTCAAACCCAATGGCCTCATATTTTGTTCCTTCGGTACTATACATCACACTACCGAAGTAATAGACCTGCTTAAAATATCTATTGCACAACCCACATCTTTTTCCAGGGTTAATACTACATGTATTAAAGTTTCTTTCAATGAGCAATAATTTTTAAGTAAATGTCTTTCTTGTTGTGGTCTACTATTATTCTGGAAAAAATTTATAGTTTTCTTTGTTTACTGATCCATAAAGGAATGACCGTTCGTTAACATTTTCAGGCAGCTCGACAAAATCTTGTAAAGCAGTGGTTCTCAAAGTATTTCGGACCCCGGACCACTTTACTTAAGTAAAAATATGGCGGACCACCAAGTCCTAAAAATTAGTGTGTACTATGTATTTCAAATTTAAATTGCCGCATTTGTTTCATTACAATTCAAAACTAAATGTCCTTTTGTGACAGTAGTAGAGTAATAAGTTGACATAAAACTACGTACCTCGTTATTTGTAATTAAAATGTTAATGCGAGGAGTGCATCACTTTAAACATCACTTTGCTGACACATGACGACTGTCAGCCGCGGACCACCTGATTTATGCCCACGGACCACTGGTGGTCCGCGGACCACACTTTGAGAACCACTGCTGTAAAGGACTCGATTGTAGGAAGACTTTTCAATATCTTGTACACAAAGATCAACAGATAACTTTAACATTCGTAAACGTGTGTCAACAAATCAAATCCCAGCGACTAATACCATTAACAACAAAGCATTATACACCTTTACACCCACCATCTAAGAGTTTTCTCAAAATGCCTAATCAACAGTCGTCGTTTGTGAAATTTTTCATCACAGAGGAGATCGAGGTTGCAATAAAGAACAAGTTTTTATTTTATTTCCAGAGACTGACATTTATGTCAAAAATCAGTTGCTGTTTTTCTTTTTTGGTTTTTCTTTTATTTGACAATGAAAATTACAGAAAATAACGATCTGGCCACTACGCATAACCACCATGCCATGAAAATAACTATATATTCAACCTACTCTAGAAATTGGTTATTACTTATGTCACGAATCGATGAATGTTTCATAGAATAGAATCATTATCAATGTCAAGCATTCTCATTCACCTCTCTATATAGTTTTATACAGTTAATCGAGACTCTGCACATGACTATAGCTAGGTGGACCTGCAGCAATTCACACTGCCATCGTCGCTTATTGAACATCTGTGAGCGAGTGTGAAAGGACAAACAGACAGACACATAGATAGACATGCAGCCAAGTTTTCCAAAATTAATATTTTACAGTCCCACATGGTCAGCACCTTAAAAAAAAACGGAGACTAAAGCCATCCTGATGAATCTGGTACGAAGGTCTCCTACGTTTTCAACTTTCGCCAGCAATACACAGGCAGTCCTCGACTTACGACGTTGTTCCGCTCCTACGTCGCGTTGTAAACCGAATTTCGCTGTAAGTCGGAACATACGTACATACTGTTCGTAAATAACATACTGTAAGCACTTATTCTATCCTAATTATCAAAAAAACTCATGTAAAATACGTTTGATAATGAAATGAAACACGAAGTTCGCGTTACGACGTTTACGACCCACCCACTGAAGTGGAAACAAGGCTTTATACAGTAAATGTGAGATGTGTCGTAACCACGAAACATTGTAACTCAAGGTGGATGTAACCCTAGGACTGCCTGTATGTACAAACTTGTTTTGTGGCATTAACAGACGGACTCATTAAGCTTTTAGCGCATGCTGGAAATCTGCGGATAAAACGCAAAATGCATCCACAAGGCCCCAGTCAGATGACATTAGGTATACATCACAAGGAGGGGCTTCACCATCAACCAGTCTGCTCGCTTTCAGATCATCACCGCGTTCTATCCACAACACAAATTAAAAGGGAAAAGGAGAGTGGTAAAAAGCAAAGAAAATGAGCTGGTGCGATGCTGATGTAAGTGCACTTTATCTTGTCCTCATTTGGGAGGCGTACCACGCCCATTTCCATTAGCACAGCAGTCCATTTCCTACTGTACTCTTTCTCCAGTTATTTTTTAAACTCATCTTTCTTATACAAAATCACTTTTAGATTCGTTTTATTAAAAGCCTTATAGCAATGGACAGCTACTCGGTATAATACGAGCCTGATGCATCTCCGACGAAACGACTTTCTTTCAAGCCTAGTAGACTCAGAGACTGCGGTAAATTTTTATACTAAGGTCTTCTGAATATTTGCCTAGTTAATTTTTTCTTAATTCTCTATACGACCCTTAGTTGCAGCTTTAGCCATGTAACGTCTGCAGGTCCCAGAAGGGTGGATAGCATCAAACGCCTCCGAAACAGCAATTTATAGTTAGGTGATCGTGAAGCACATATGAAACAAGTGAAGGATGTTGCGAGATGTACGTGTGGTCTTTAAGAACAGACTCGCTTTCAATCAGCTCTCATGCCCCCATCTGGATGTGAAAAAAACCCGTAAGCCACTATTACACTAAGGTATGCACAGAAATGTTCCATCTAGCAAAAGCTGTCGGGTAGTTTTTGGTCGAGTCAAATGAGAGCGCACCAGTCACCGACCGGGTGGAAGCGGAGGGAGCGGGGAGTCAGAGAGGAGTCAGCGAGGAAAATTTAAGTCAGAAATGAAGATTTTAGTAATTACGAAAAAAAAAATCCAAGACAGGTGCCATTAAGAGGGGAGTTTAGACCTAAAAGGCGAAGAAATAGGCTCCAAAATCTCCCAACAATCAAAGTTCAAAGGTATTTGACGTGTACTCTTTCTAGTTCACAAAATCGACAAAGCTTTGCACTAAATATTCTCATAGTACAACGCATGAAAATCATAAAATTATCATATTTGAACAATAATCTAACCTTCACCTCGCATAACTATACCTTGCAGACCTTAATGAGATTTTCGTTTAAATCCCTAGAGGCACTGAATCAATCAACATGTTTCATAGGCTGTTCGCCAAATCCGTTTTGTGGGAAGTTTTTGTCTTCTATTTTTTTCTGCTACGGAACTGGCTGAAACACAAAGAGCTCTTTGATGTCGAAAGATAATTTTATGTTTTTATTATTTTAAAAAATAAGAAGAGTACTAAATTGATCGTACTAGATTGTAATGAGAGAGACTGGAGAAAGACCTTAAAAAGAGGTCAGAAATCATAAAACAAGAACTTTCTTTGAATGCTTCATAAACAGAATGGAGAAGGAAAAAGTTGTGGGAAGAAAAATATAGTTTCAAATAATTTCGGAAGCACGTTAGGTGCCATACTAGAGCGATCTTGCAGCTGACTCAGATCACGTGACATACCACAGGCGCTGAAACGTCAAACACCTGTTCGTTTGGGTGGGCATCATGGCTGATCTGTCTACAGAAGATCAAACTATAAATGTTCACACGTTTTCTTGCAATTTAATTTGCTTTTCCACTAATTTCTATTGATATCGAAAAGTATGATTGACTCTAAAACTTTATCCATATTAAGGCAGAAAGATTCTCTACGGAATCCGACTTCAGCTCGTTATCTTTCTTGATGACGGAACAAAATTAAGAAACAAACAGATCTTTGTGTTGAGATAACAAGACTGCGTAGACTAATAAATCTGATTCTGCAAATTTACAAATAGTGCAAGTTTTTGTTCTGCCTGTGTCTTTGCCGTATAAAGCTAATTTCGAGATATTTCATTACATGACAAACGATATGTTTTGCTCTACAACTGAACAATGACAATGCTGGGTAAGTATTCCACTCAATAGTTCGATTATTTGTAAAACTTGTACTCATAATGGTATTTACTTTTAGTGTTAAATGAGCGAAAGTTTTTTTCCCACGAAAACACAGATTTAGCAACAGTGCTTTGTGTTTAGTATAGTCCAAGCTATAGTCAAACATTGAAGATGAGGGAAAATATACACATGGAAACAGTATTAGACTCTGTCGCGCATGTCAAATTCTTTTTTTTTTTTTTTCGCTAGATATTTATAACTTTTTAGATTTCGTACTTTTTTTAAAAGAGCACGAACAGTAAAACAAACATTTAAATTCACTTTGCTTTTAACCATTTCAAATCTGATTTAACTTTTTGCTTGCAATAACTTGAACGACTGAATTTCTGTCATAGAGTGGTCCCTTTTCACTTCTCTCTCTCTCTTTGTTACAGCTGGCAACCTGTTTTACTTTGCAAACCTGTTTCTGCCCGTCCTACGAATCGCGTTCTCAAAATAAGAGCTCTCCTGTTCCCATTTTGTACTGAACACTAACATCTGCGCAGCGACGGGATGTATCTTTGAGAAAAAAAAGACTATTTAAGAGCTGATTCGTGAAAAATACAAAATTGTGAAATCTGATTCTACTTAAAAGGCCTACACAGCGATACATTTGTAACAATTTATCCCTGTGAAATTTCTCTCACGCGGGAACATATATAGCAGTAGTATTGTGTGTAGTCTTAAATGTCACTTCGGAACATACTAGAAGGATACGTCAATTTAGGCGTTACGAAATATCTTGAGGAAAGAAGGAACAGGGAGATAAACAAACAAAAAAAAGCATTCAGTTAGCCAGAAAAAAAGCTAATCTAACTGTGTTTTCTACTTCTTTCAAATCAGTATCTAAATCATGCCAGCAGCACTAACTGCAAACATTACTTAAAGTATTGAAGTCTTCATTAATGTTTTGGTTGTTGCTAATTTACTCGAGTCAACAGACATTAAGTCAAGACAAGCTGGTTCTTTCCGTGAAAAAGCAGGAGACACGTTCACGAGTAAAAGTAAAGCCAGGGTTGAGCCCGTGGGGAAGTTGTTGATGGTTTACACCGAATGGGGCCACATGCAGACAAAACAAGTCAGCCCTGTAAACACGGGAGCCACGTGTAAAGTGAACGGACGACTGCCGGAGGAGAGATCTCAACTCCACAATCATCATCTTCGCTGTCATGGCGACAAGCGCTCTACCCATTCGGCACCCGGCCGCCCATTTGTGAAAATTCATCATTAAATAGGGTCGAACTCATGTCATTGAAGCGCTACATAAGAGTTCAATGAGTGCAGTCAATTTACAAACCGAGAGACTTCTTTCTGACACAAGAGTGTACGCCAAGGCGCATATCGCATATACCAGGGATGCCCAACCTACGGCCCGCGGGCCATTTCCGGCCCGCGACGCGGTGCCATCCGGCACACGAAACTTCTGCCCACAGTGCAGGAAATCGGCATGTTAGTAATAAAAAAAGACCTAAAAAAACGAAAAAAGGAGAAGAAGTATTTATCCCTACGTAGGGGGGTCTCTCAATCTTTTTTTCGATGGACGAACATTTCGATTCAGTGCTCCGACTTGGTGTCTCTACGATGCAGCCGGACATTCAGAAGTTGGTTTCGGGTAAACAACTTCAAATATCCCACTAATTACTACACAATTGATGGTAAGTACAACTTGTTTCTAATAAAAATGGTATCTGCTCTATTTTTTTTCTTTTTTTTTTTTTGTATTTTTGCGGTGAAGCGGCCCGTGACACGCATGTCGGAAATGTGTATGGCCCGCAGGCCGAAAAAGGTTGGGCATCACTGGGCCATATACTGTTCAACATGTTCTTGCAGAACCTCATGCGAGAAACCCTTCACGACCACCACACCTCTATTTCCAGAGATTTAAGGGAGGGCCACCAACAGGGAACTGCAAGATTACCAACAGACCGATCGACAATGCAAACGTCTATAAAATAAAGACCAGCAGTGATATGAGGAAAATCATGGTAAACACCAGCGGTAACAACAAAGAGATCTACATGAACGGAGCCCATTTACAGCTTGAGGTGAACAACTTTAAATACTTTGGGAGCAACAGCGACCGCAACAATGGCCAGGCTGGAAGGGTACGAGCTCGGAAACACCATCAGGTTTGCTACCAAGTACTCAAGTCCCTCGTGCTTCATATCCTACGAGTGTGAGACGTGGACTTCGCTTGCCGATAGTGATAGGAAAATCCAGGTATGCGAGAATCGGTGTCTTGGGAGGTTCCTCCGAAATACATGAATGCGAAACCAGTGACTGTAGGGACTAGGGAGCACGGCTGCCACTGGTAGACTGGTCTGGTTTGATCGTGTGGCCCGGCTAGCCACTCGTTCTTCAGGGTACCTCGAAGGAACAGAGGTCGACGCCAAGGCGGACAAAGGAAGAAGTGGCTCGCAAACGTGAACAAGTGGACCGGTCGTTCCATGCATAACCTATACACTGTAATGACCATGTGTGTCTGGGAATGCCTGACAGACTGGGTCTGCACATGTGTGGAGTTTAAACAGACAGCTGCTCTCGTGGAACACATATTTGTGTTAATGGTTGTCTCGATCTTCAAGGTTTAATTTATCGAAACAATAACACTGTGTTGTATAACTTTTGTTTATTTCATGTTGTTATGTTCTGTAATGTTTCTGTCCTCTTATGTTTTTGTCAACTTTCCAACATTCATGTCGTTGTAATTTTGAATGAAGATTCCTCTCAGACGTTCGATTATTCTCCCACACGCTTAGAAACTCATTAGCGCTGTACTTTCGAACGAACGAATGTTCGCGAGCGATTTCCCCACACATGCTGTACAGCATACTATACCTGGTGTGTAACCAGTCGGTCAAGCATGCCTAGACATCCGCGCCCGTTACGTTCACCGCCGATCAAGACAGGCCCAGTAGCGAGACTTGTTATCCAGTTATTCTCCTTGACAACCAAAACCGGCAGACCATCATAACCGTTTATTAACAGGTCCCAGTCAAGGTATGAATAAATGAATTGGACAACAGTAAGGCAACTAACGTTAGGTTATGAGTTTTAAAAAGATATTAAGAACCTGGCAGACAATGAAAGTACCAGTTTATAAATTCTGTTTGTTTAGTCGACTTCACTCACTTGTTTTGTCTTCATACATAAAAAAAATAAATAAATAAAAGAAGGCAGCGGTAATCTCCTCGCAACTGTTTTTAACATTTCTATCAATGGGGAGTGAGATATTTGAGACCACTTATCTCGTGGCCAGCTTTGTCATGAGGGTGATGTGAATATGTCTCACTGGCCTTTCATTCTCGTCTCTTTAACGGGTCAGGTATTCCTAGCCGCACAGGGGTATCGAACCAAGTACCTACAGCATCGGGCGCCAGTGCTGTAACCACTCGGGTATCCACTTACTTCCCTACCGTAAATGTGAGTTGTTGTCTCCCCTATCCCCATCACTCTTCTTTTTAATAAATGAGTGTTGACACAAACTTCGGCTTCGCACAACAGTCTAGTCAGTGGATCTGTGCCTCTTCCTCTCCTGCCGCGCACCGTGCTTTTACAGAGAAGTCGGGTGGATTAGTCTCTCGGTATTTGCCTGTCGGTCACAGTTACTTCTCGTACAAGTGTTGTTTCCCGGTGGAAGGTCGGGACTTGGCGTGATAACAGTGTCAGGGCTCGTGCTGCTAGTGGGAGAGGGTGCTGTTAACAACACCGAGCGCCAAGTCTGTCTACAGACCGCCAACACCTCCCCCGCCTCCACCACCCCCGCTACCAGTCGGTCTCGCAAGTGACTCGATGCGAACTTAACTCCCTCTGAAGGCAGCGTCTGCGAGCTTGTGTGAATATTGAAGATGTTCGAGAGATTGGGTAGCCAGGGTTAGGCCTAAATGCAGCTACGAAAACATGAGCAGCGGAGTCGGGAGCGGCTTTGGACTCGGGGGAGTTCATCCCTTAGCTGGGACGCGTTTGTCGGCAAAGCAGTCGACAGCATCGAAAAGCAAACAGCTGTAGTGAACATCTGAACAATTCCTTTCTGAATCAGATGTTAATATAGTGATGACGTTTAGGACGAACAAAAACACGATGTACATTTTTATAGACACAAAAGAATCTCTTACATCATCCTCAACATCAGCATCAGCATCATCATCACCATGTGATCTTTACAGCGTTTCTGCTCGCACACACACATACACAAACTGGCGCAAACCTGACATAGTACCTATTTCTATTTCTATTTCTGTTGCACATGAAATCACGCCCTACCCCGATGAAAACGGGTGGCATTATGCACCATTAGATGGCTCACCTTTACTCCTTTTATATCACACTTAGTCAGATCATCCCCATTTTCCCAGCCATACAATCACCTATGTCAAGGGACAAAACTAAGCCCCGTAATCTACTTTTAAATTCTTCTCATTGCTTTTAAGCTGCAAAGCCCATTGAAAGGTGTTCATCAGACATTTTGATAAAAAAATGCCTTTCTCATGCTACACGTCCAACCCCTTCAAGCCATTAAAATCTACAAAAATATAAAACTAAAATCTTCTTATTCGTGAGAAAAACCAAACACAATAAAATTACAAGGAGTTATAAACAGCAGATTGGGAAAGAATGACATTAAAGGTTTCATTCACACCAACGTAAGGAAAGCCATGTTCATAAACACACATACATAAACACACACACACACACACCCTTTAACTGCCAAAAATTCTTCTCCAAGTCTCACAGCGCTCAGATATCAAGAAATGGACGCGCGCTTGAAAAGAGATTTTCGATAAAAGCTCGTCGACCCGCCGAGCTTTTGATCTGAGGATAACATGGAATTGAAAGGGGGCACGAGGTCAGGCAACAACCGTTTCCTCCTAATGATTACTTCCCTTTAGCTTTTCACGAGTCATATGATTGAAATACTTTTTAGAAACAGTTATCGCCATGGCAACAAAGAAGAAAGGGGGATGGGTGGGAGCAACAAACATAGGGACAGAGGGAGAGACAGAGAGAGAGATAGTGAAAATGAAAGAAAGAACGTGGAGTTCTGTTTTCCTTTCTCAGGCAAGAACATCTATACATCTATATATGTATAAGAACATAATTTCTACTCCCTTTTGTCATAACGCTTGTTTTGGAATTTTATTCATTCAGATCTTACTGCGGGCAAACACGAAAGAGTTTATTACTATTAAGATGCGCCCCGAAAGACTCGCAGATGTTTTGGCAGGTATGAAGATGCTGCCTGGAGGCCAGTGACAGTTTGCATCGATCAGCGGGACAACCGTTTTGCCGGCAATTTGAACGTCAACCCTCCAATAAAGATTCCCCAACAGTCGCAGCCTGTTCCGATCAAGCGTCAGCGCGCCTGCTACAGGCCATGAAGAGTCTTCAGCCTCGTGTTTACCTGTGATCTTTCGTCGGCTTTCTTCACATGCCTGGCAGGTCATCGTGGTCGCCCAGATGGAAGCGAGGCAACACGCGCATGTGCGCGGGACCAGATGTGCATCTCGCACGCCTATAAATCCAGCGAGTAAACCAGGTGATAGGGTTTGGCGTGCGGGAGTTGTGGATGATGGTATGATAACTTGTCAGCTGTGTGACAAAATGGTCATCGGAAGTTTAGTCCCTGTGACGGAGTTACAAGTCTGGCACAGAAAACCTGGATTAAGTATGGAAAGTTAGTTGAAGTACAAACTTGTATTACTGGACTGCTGGCAGACGATTTTTTCTAGTTAACTACTAAAACGAGGCATGTACAAAGCTTCCGGTTTAGTCACATTCTTTGTTTAGGTTCACCGAGCCTAACAGCGGAGAACTTCTTAAGAGGCTAAGCGTTGGTCTTGGCAGACAGACAGGAATCCACCTATACACATACATGATTGAAGCATGTGTTGTGAGAACTTACTGCCTTCTTATATTAGTGGATAGCGTGTGTAGAGTTTCATCTACAACCAGTACACTCGGTTGACTTGGTGCTGTCATTGACGAGCCTGGTCCTGCGGTCTGTCGTTGAAGACGGCGCCTCGTCCAATAGCCGGCGGTGCTGGCAGTACCAGAAGCTGTATGTTATCTCTGTGTGCCACGCCTGTCATGTTGCCTTGCGCCAAGGTAAAAGTGAGTTCTGTAGGCCGTCCCCACACCATGATGGATCCACTACTGTGGGATCGTGGTAACGCTCTCCCAATCGTCACCAGCCGTGGATTCGGCTATCGTTGAAGGATCTGGCAAAGCGAAATTTATAAGTGAAGACGACTGAAGCCCACTGTTGCCCTGTCCATGCCAAATGGCGTTGTGCCCATGCAAGACGAGCAGCGCGGTGTGCAGGTGTCAGCACAGGGCGGACAGCAGGTCGCCTTTACCGAAGACTGTTGTCCCTGAGCCGGTTGCGAACCGTCTGGTCACTGACAGTTTCGCTGTTGGCTGTTTTCAGTTGTCCCTTGAGTGTGCTATCAGTGGCTGTTCTCTGTCTTAGAGCCGACAAAGCAACGAACCTGTCCTGCTGTTTGGTAGTTGACTCCGAACGTCTGAGGTTCTTCGTTCTGCGACACTTCCCGTTGTATTCTAGCGGTCTCGTAAAGTTTAATGACAAAGTGATCAACTCCCAATCGGTGGCCAATTTCTCGAACACCTTCCTGCAGCCATGCAATGACCGTCCCTTGGTCGACAGGGATGATTAAAAAGGCACATAGAAACCGGCAATAAACCATCCCAGGGTTCTAAAATTATTGAATTGTTTTGACAATGGACAGGGTTTGCACGCGCACTGCATGTTTTTTGCTGTTCACCTCTGCCTTATCATATGGATATGTTGCAATTGCACGCATTCTTTGTTGGTGTAATGACCTTTTCTGCTGCTTGACTGCTGTACTAAGCACGCACAAGACCAAACTGGATTTTCCCCAAATTCACGTTGACTGTTCACCCACACAATAAAGTCAATAAACAAATAAGATTTTGGAGGAATTGCTCACTGTTGGTACAAACACGATTAATAAAAAATATATGTAATGCGAAAGTGGCCTTTCCGTGGTTTTGAACAGTATAGAAACATTCCACTGTAGTCTTTAAAATCTGTCTTATATCAGAACCTATACTAACATGTAGGTGCAAAGTAGTTCTCTGTCTAAGCTGCTGGGGGCTCCGAATAATAACCACATGTTCAACAATATTGCAAATTTGAAGATTAAATTACCAGACTAATTTTCCAGTGCTTCTAACAGTATCTTTGAAACCGCTAAGAGAAAATGTTTTGAGTGAACATGCGTGATTCTAGTTCCCCTACTCTTTCTCTCTCCTCTCTCTTTCACTATAAGCCAGCCTTTTCTGCAAACTCTTAATTAAAGATTGTCATCATACCCCCAACTGTCAACACGACACATTTACAGCATAAAGCGAACTTCTCTTCCTCTACATCCCTACCAGAACACTTTGCACATGGTCTGAATAGTGCATCTGTCTTCTCGTCACCAAAACAATAAGGTCGGGTCACCGGCCTTTAGTTCTGGTGCAGAAAAGCAGTTGAACTCACTTCCATTTTATATCTGCCACATACTCACCATGTGGTCTTTTAAACTTATCTTGAAACACACCTCCATGATTACTACTACTAGCCTTTTCTCTTTCTCTCTCTCTTCCCTTTAGTATCTCTTGATTAGAATGTACTTCGTAATATCTTTTGTTGATTATTTTTTAGCTAATTCTTCGTCACTTTTGTTACTTCACGTCTTCTCTATCTTCTTTACTTCTTCCTTATAGTTTCCCATCTTTATGCTGCTTCGTATGCTACACAACCTACTTTTTTTATACTAAGAGCTCAGTGAATACTCCTATATCAGCGGGATTCTGCGCCATAAAAATTGCACATTTATTCCTTTTCATCTTTTTTTTCGTGCGTGAAATTGTTGTAAGCCTCAGACATACAATTTTATTATTCTCGTTTCTGTAGAAGAAATCATTATATTTTCAAAAGACTAAAATGCATACGAATGCACTTTCTTTTCTTATATGAAAACTAACGTTCATAAGGTATTTTAATTGTTGACCAGTTTATTATTTCAAATTATTTTAGTCATTCTATATTCTATATCTCGAACATTGTTGTCAATTTATGGGGTAGATGACAAGTAGGTACACTCTCCTGCAATCTTAGAGAATTCGCGAGCAGTCAACCGTTGGACAGATTCATTGATTGATCGATTTATTGACTGATTGATTGATTCTGCGTTTTAAATCCTTAATTATTTATCTGTTAATTATTGTTCCCGAAGAATGGGTTTCTAACTATTAGCTACGTCCACTGCCTTCGTGTTTGTGTGTGGTGTGTGTGTGTAGGAGAGGCAGGGGAAGCTGCACGATGTGCATGATGGGATAAGACGTAAAAAAAGCACTTGAGAAAAGGCGAGCTCCTGTTGAGAGAATTTATCGACAAGAGGAATCGCTGATGATATTATCAGTGGATCTCGGGCCGCAGCACAAGGATTTCGACGACGAACGTTTTGAAGTTGGCGCCCACTCTCCACGGGCCGCCCGAGAAAAGGGGAGACCGCCGAGCGACGAAAGAAGTGATAGAGTCGGCGATATGTCCCTACTGTCTGAAGAACAGCATGGGTGGTTGTAAAGCGGCGACAAGTTTACAAGCAGCGACCGATAATGGTGGTTACTCTTCACTGTTTCTGGTTCAGCCATCAAAAGAAAGGAACGCGGAGGTGAGCAACAACAATAAAGAAGAAAAATAATGAAACTAAAAACATGTAAAGACGGGATATTAAGAGCCACAAACGGGACAATGATACCTATGCGGAGTGTATGTAACCGTGATCGTCCCGGCCTTTCGTCTCTCACTGCTCAAGTTTGTCTGTCCAACTTTATCTGCTATGTACAAGTAAAAACTAATTATAAAAAATGATGATGATTGATGATGATTGATGATGATGATGATGATGATGATGATGATGATGATGATGATAAGTGATTTATATAGCACATACTTATACTCGTAAGGAGAGTCCTTACTTGGGACCAGAACGAGACATGGACAACATACGACGGAACAGAAGGATAGACAGTACTGATGACTAATAAAAGACAGATATAGAATACCCAAAGAGAAATCAGTGAAGAAGAACTAAGAGTGTTGTGATTCAGAAGAGAAATACGAGCAGGGAAATGGCAGTAAAATGAACAGGGAAAGGTAGGGTTGAAAAAGGTCTAGCATTCTGTTGACTGTTGTTAGGAGTAATACTCAAGGAAGAAGTGTGTTTTCAGTGCACATTAAAAAAATTCTATGGTGGATAGGAAGCGGATATGGAAAGGGAGAGCGTTGCATTGTTTTTCTGCACAGTGTGACGGAAATAGTGAGGATACGGTCATCAGACTAAGAGTATAGTTGTGTGGCTGGAATGTAAGGGAAGTTCAGAGAAATAGCGATGGACCTGCAAAGAAATGAAAACAGCACGGACAGTTTGTAATGGATGTGATAACGGATGGGCAGCCTGTTCAGAAAACGAATGAGAAGCATAAAAGAACTTCCTTACGACGTTTACAGCAGTGATGAAGGTATCTAGAAAGACAGTTAAGGTGGAAGCATTGTTAAACAAAACAGTCAGTGTTGGGGTCTACGTCGAGTTGGCAAAAGTTACTCAGATCTTCTAGATAGTGGCAGCGAGAAAAAAAATATTTCATCATCTTGCGCTTTCTGACAATTGGGACATTTCAAGTCTAACTTCGGAATAGTCATGTACCTTTACCTTTGAGTCTTCAGGTCAGAAATTTCCATACGAAAAAAATTAGGGAATCTCTCAGAAGCTTGTTTTTAACACTATGCAGATATGGTTATAACTCTTGTTTTTAAGGCTATACACACGGCAAACCTAGAATGGTTTGTAACGTGTTGATATCCGTCTTGTCAATAAAGAGTTGTTTCAAAATACGAAGGAAGAGTCCCCCATTCTGTACACCCTGATTCACCCACATATCCAAAACCAAGTGAATATAGAGTAATACACGCTTTCTATACCTCGCACGCCTTTCTTCTACTATTACTTTCCGGGAGAGAGGGAGAGACTGCATAGAAGAATTGGAGGAACTCTTTATCAGTAGCATTTGTAATCAGCAACACAGCTCATACCTCAGGTAAGAAGTGTACACAAGCAAGCTATCCTTGCTTTAAAGCCATACGTACACTCATAGAGTATACAGTAAATAAGCCATTAAACAAGCTCATAAATTCGTTTAAGGATTAAGTCACGGTAAATGGCATTCAGGTCACAAAAAGTTAAGTTCTGTGCCCGCAATTTACTCGAAACAAAACACTGTTTGCGACAATGACTAAAAAACTTCAATGTTCTTGAACTGTTCCTCGAAAACCAGAGAAAATATCACATCTTCCCTCCCCAGAACTGGGAGAAGTAAAAGGAAGCAGACATAGTGACAATGATATGTAATGTTCTGCTCACAATATGAATTCTGACACGTTCGGGAACTTAAAAGGTCATCATCAGACTAAAAAAAACCAGACCAGGGGCAAGACTCGGATTCTCGACATCTCGTAAAGAAGTTGCATAAAATGTACAACTCCCAATGCGCATGTTTTGTATGCCATCTTTCAGCCTTTCTCTTTCTTCTCTGCTTATCTCTTAGGCGCCTCTGAGGGAAATCGTAATAGTCTAGACGATGGTAAAATTCCATTTCATGTTAAGACACTTTCCAATCTCTATAATAAATCGAGCTTATAAACTGTGTTGTCTACACCATCAAAAACGCACTGGTCCTAAAAGAATTTTTAATAATAAAAAGCTCTTATTTTGATGCAGTTTAGTATCCTACAGAAGTCGGTCATGCCAATGGATGTAGTGAATAGAGTTCGTTGTTGACAGGTGATGGTGAATATAAATAACATGACATAAAGTTTAAATTTGAAACAAAAGGCTTACCTAAACGATAAAAACTGCAGATGATTATTGAAATTTAGACAGATTTTTGCAAATAAAATGATGCGCTGACGTTGATGGCATCTTCAGTTAACTGAGCGATCCTGAAGCATTTTTAGAATGATCAGCGATCATCGTCGATGGCAGTTTAGTTCCCAGTTTATCTGTTTTATATTTATTGAGTTGAAGAAAAACTGCTCCCAACCCAACTTAGATCGGGCACCAGGTTGGCACCGGTAGCATGCCCCATGATGCTAGCCTTTGAAGTTGATTGACTAAGATTTCGTGCCGAAAAAAGACAAAGAAAGCATGTAAAAGGATAGTACCAGTACTGGAATATAGGTGTGTACAAAAAAAGTAACATGGCTGCTTAGTATGTAACAAAGAAACCTGTGTTAGCATGTCAGTCTCAAGAAACAAAAATTTTACACTAATGTTTAGAAACAAGCCTTGTCACAAGGTCCTGATTTACCCCCTGGAAATCCCCCTACTCGAGTTTACGGAGAATTTGAAAATTAAGAAAAGAACCTTGATTTCCGATAAGCACTAAACTAGATCTCGGTTGATGTGTTTTAATTAAGAACGAACCAAGTTCGCCAGTTAAGACAACACCTGTTTCCTGTGTTCTTTCCTTTCTTCGGCACTATGCGCCTATGTGTTCTGTTCTCCAGACAATAAAAGGAGGGAACTGGAAGTAGGAGAAAGGTCTAGGTGATGGAGGTGGTGGTTGTGATGATAGTGATAATGAGGAGAAGGATTTATTTAGTGCTTTTCCAATGATTTGCTCAGAGAACTTAATATAAATAATGTATAGACTGAATTGCCAACAGCCATGCACCCAAAGTTGCATACAACAGACACGCTCACTTCTACCACAGACACTCGCTCGAAGTACAAAAGGCTAGTATTTTAAAAGCGTCAAGAAAAAGTACTTATATTCTAACGGCAGTATTACAAAGGTAGTGATAAGCACTCCAATAGGAGCATGCAAAATGCAAAAATTAAATGCTAGCATTTTAAAATAAATAAGGAATAAACGACAGCACAGAACCCGAAGGCAAAACGCAAACCTGGGACACACGAAGGGCCAGAAGTGCAGGCACCACAAAGAAAAAGAAAGAAGGGAACCCATTGTATTTTAAAATTTCACTCCACACACACACAAGGACTTCATCTATATATAGAGAGAGTGCGTGTGTGTGGGAGAGAGAGAGTTAATAGGGGAGGGTGGCAACCGGTAGTGTAGTGTAGGGGTTAAAGTACTAGCGTATCACCACTCAGTGAGCTCAGGGTTCAGATCTCTCTATATATATGACACCTGTCCACAGGGCTGGGCATCGAGGGTTTTCTCCGCGTACTCCAGTTTTCTCCCCTCCCCTCCATCTTCCCCCCTCCCCAAATAGGGCGAAATCTCCCCAATGTGGAAGCACTTTCCTACTAAATAAACCAACCAAGCGAGAATTAATAAATATAGTGACCTTTTTCCCACTCACGCCCCATCTCCTTCATGGTGATATTTACTACTACTTGGAGGCCCTTCCCCACAGACCGAACGAATATATGTAGCATCTACTTTTTTTACTTTAATTAAGAACTCCAGCTCTCAGATGCGCTCTTTTGTGTTTAAAATAAGGAGGAGTGACTACCTAGCACTAAGTGTTTTCCATTGGTAAGTTTTCTGCTCCGCTGAAGAGTTGTTTTGGAAGAGACGTGCCAGCAAGAGTCTTCTCCAGCAGAGTTCTTTTGAAGATGTTTTAGGAGCCATTCAATTCTCGTTTTCCCTTGTGAGTATGTTGGGAGTGTAGACTCTGTGTTTGTGCTGAGTTTCACTGAAGAGTTTAATTTTACCCATAAGCCGCTGCTGCAGACTCTTGAGTTTATGGAGACGCCGATTCTCCAAGCTCCCCCATTCCCGCGTAAGAAGATATATATGTTGGCTTGACAGTTTGCATATTCAACATCTTCTGCGTCAGCGAAGTTGAGGAAGATAGACGGAAGGGAGTAAGGGGGTGGGACGAGAGGCAAATGGTGAAGGCAAAGAAATCTGGAAACTACTTATGAACGAAACGGGAATAAAAATATCCAAACTCAGATAATGAGAACAAAAACAGAGCCACCAGATATACCAGGAAAACGAAAAATGCATGAGAAGAAAGTGGGCGGAGATGTCGTTCTTCAGTTCCTAATGTAGTTAAAAAGAGAGAGGGGGGGGGAGTCTGGGGAAACAACTGAAGAAATCCCTATTGTTTGCACAGTCATTTCTTAAGAGGGTATGGAGGAAAAGCTGAAAGACAGAGAGGATGTCAAATTTCATGTTTCACGTTGAGCGACACTTTGTCATGGTCGAGGCAGGAGCAGTAATGAGTAATCAAATACCTGTGAGCTAGGTAACTGCGTTAATGTTAGCGCGGACCAAAGAGTAAATCAAGTCAAGCGGAAAGGAGCACATCTTCGTTAGAATCGTTCCTTATCATCATTACAGTTACATTATTTAGCAGGTATTACTGTCTTTATTCTAGACATTTAGAAATCCGATGAAGAACCGCTCATAATGTCTCCTATTTCCATGAAACATAAGAGTTTCTATTTCTATATTTCTTTATTTCTTTTGTTTTAAAGTGGCTTAATCTGGATGCACTATGCACTGTGTTTGCGTGCGTGCGTGCGTGCGTGCGTGCGTGGATACATGTATGAATTATTTGAAATCCTTGTTTCTCACCTGCACCCGCGCCTCTGTCAGATTACACCGTAAGGCGAGCTGCTCCCGTGCGTAGACATCCGGATAGTGGGTCTTCTGAAACACCCGCTCCATCTCCTCCAGCTGGAAGCTCGTGAAGGTCGTTCGATTTCTCCTTTTCTTTCGTTTAGGTTCCGTGCCGTCGTCCGTGCCTGCATCATCCGCGCCGTCGCACCTGTTCTTGCTGGACAAGCTGCCTTTATTGACCTCGTCTCCACACTCGCTGTCGTCACTTTTGTCCGCGTCCTTGTCTGCAAGATGCTTAGCACTACCACTGCGAGCCTGCTCGCCGCCTACGAGGGAGTCTCCTCCTGCACCTCTGCCGCCTCCCCCTCCCCCGCTAGTCCTGCTGGGGACTCTAGTTTGACCTCTCTCCATCACCCCTCTTCCGTCTCCTCCCACACTTCCCCCCATCAACGGTCCACCGCTGCTTCTGTCCCCCAAGCCGTTTCCACCCAAAGATGGGTTATCGACTCCTCCTCCCAGTCCCAGCCTACGGTTGTTGCCGTCATCGGGGGAAGCGATGATGGTGTGAGTGTTGCTGGCTAGAGCCGGGTTGTTGACGCTGTTGTGGTGGCCACCGTGACTGTGGTTGTGACTTCCGTCTGTCATTTTTCTGTCGCTGAGAAACATTTTGGCCTCGAGACTGCTGCTGGGTATCGACAAAGGTTTGCAGAGTTCCACGGATTCGTCAATGTCTGAAACAGAAGCCAAAAGCGTGAAAGCGTGTCCGGAAGAACGAATACAAATGGAAAAGATTTCCTACAGCTTATACACCTATCCACCTTATACACCTATCTTATACAAGTATCTGTGCAAATGACACTAGACTTTATTTTCTTAATAAGAGACACGTTTGCACGTAAGGTCGTGAATCAAAAGGTTCAGTTTCGGAAAATTATGATAATTTACTTTAACCCAAACGGGACCTTCTTTGCAATCGAGATAAATGTCTGTTCTAATAAAATAAAAGTAGAGGGTCTTTACTTCGCGTTACTTCCCACACAGCACATGTACACGCCTCCACACACAATGTTTTATGAACTGCTCAGCGTTTGTAATGGCAGTGTGAAAATGAAACAAAGATATATGCGGAAAGTTGTTGAAAAACCACCTAAAACATGTGCATACACGCGGAGCTTTACTACCCGGTTAATTCGACGATAAAGTCGGTGCGTTTATAAGAGAGGGTATTTATACTTTTTAAGTTCTTGAAAAAGAATCTTAAGTTTCATGGGCAAAGACATAAAAAAAATGTTAAACTTGAGTCCCAAATCAAATCCAGAGATAGTTTACATGAACTTTTTTTCGGTGTAATTCATATAGCTCTTTCAATTTACGGTATCGATAAGGAGAACAGAAATCGCTATAAATTCCATGTAACATCTTCTAAGCGTCTTGTTAGCGTTCTAAGCGTGTCTAAGCATGGTCCGGACAGGAAGTGCATGCAAACACGCGGTCACATGTGCACACAGACGCGGTGAGTGGGAGTGGGCGGAAAGGGTTGGAGGATGGATTACATGAGTGCACATACAAGATGCACACGCTGTCAACAAAACAAAATATTTCAATAAAACCGAAGACAATCCATTTCTTAAGGAGGGTAATCATAGGCTTCTGCGTTCACGCTGCCTTACTCTTAAGGTTGGAAGCGGATAGCAGAGTGGTCCTGCGCTGGCGTCGCAACCAGGAGGCGCGCTGGTTCGACACCCGTGAGGTGCAGCAACCTTTCCCCTTAGTCGACCCAGCTGTCGTAAATGGGTACCTAACTCCATACAAGGTTGAGGAGGGTAAGGCAGCGAGGGAAGGGAGACGGGCCTCGAGAAAAGTGCGTTGTCTAACGCCCCTCCACAACGACCTAAAAATGTTAGGGGATGACATTTACCTTTTTTTAAAAAAAATACTCTTAATGTAAGAAAACCCGTTGATGTGTCAAATAAACCAAGGCCAGACTAGTCCTTACTGAGAAACAATTTCGCGAATGATACTGGGCGTTAGAAAGACCGCCAAAAGAATGACTATCAGCAAGCAGGAATGTCAGCTTTATTTGCCTCATACACAATAACAACAACTTTAACGAATGGGTATAAATAGATGTATTCGACAATAATAAAACAAATCTTTTCTTCCACCTACAGAAAATAAAAGAAGGTGGTTCCTGTGGGACTGAGGAGAATTACAATGCACGGAGCAGGGGAGGGAGAAAGGGGTGGGGAAAAGGTAGAAGGTGTTAAGTGACTCAGATAAAGACCGACGGTGGGGTCAGTCCTGCTTGTTGGCCAGCAGTCGGACCGACAAGAGGTCAGAGGTGAGGCAGCTGCCAACATAGCCTGTTGCGCTCCTTGCCTACAACTGGAAAGCCCTGAGGGTACATATAACATAACAGGATGCTATGTCTTCCAGTGGACTACTTGTCAACAGCTGGTAACACCGTTACCTTTACGTCCAGCCTTCCCAGCAGACGACCCTTTCCCCAGCACCACAATGGCGAGCGTATGACGTCAGGACCGAGAGGACACGTGATATGCTAGCGGCTGCGCAGTTACGCTTCACCTCTGACCTCAACAGCAGCATTTAGTCACTTTATATCGCTTATCAGAAAATAATAAAACATGTATTTACTTGTTGGTTATCAGTCTCGCTTCATTAAGCCAATTGTCGCTAGCTTTTCACATCTCGCTAGCTATGTGCCTTGCTGTCGTTTGACAGAAACAAGATCCTGCACCTTTTCTTGCTGACATGGTCAGACTGGTGAGACAATGCATGAACGCACGCGCTGTCTAAAGCAGAAACACACAGCCACATGCCCCACCCCTCTAAAGAATAAAAGAATATTATAATATTCTAAAAAGAATAAGACCAATTTTCACTTTATTATTTAAAGAAGTGTATACACAAGGCTAAAGCCCAAAAGACAGTAACTGTGTTCCTACATACGACTAGTTCATGCTGTGCAGCTATAACGGGAATGTGTATAACTGAGTCCCCTGGTGACAAGAATGAAACACGAATCAGATTTGGCTCAAACACAGCAGCAAAGTTGGTGTCCTTGTCTTGTCAGAGCTGGCTGGTGACACTATGATACTAACCGAGTGGCCAGCCCCACATCTGAATGGAGCAGGATGGCTTTTGTTTGCTTTTTACCATATTGTTGTAAAGTATGTTGTACAAGCATGAATACACAAATTTTCTGCGTATTGTGCGAACATTTATTGCACGTGTGTGCAAGCTAAATCGCTCAATGTATTAAAATCTGAGTCAGTTTTTAATTATTTGAATTTTTAATAGACATAGATTTACTGTGGTGATAATGTATATTTAATATTTAAGAGATAGTCAAGATGCAACAGAGTCAACAAATGTAGGGAGAACATTAAAGGCATTTGCTACTTTTTGAATTCCAGTAGAGGAAGCCGCCAAAAACGAGCAATCGAGTAACCAAACTATGAAATGGAAGGGTGCATACAGGGGGGTTAGGAATCCCGAGGAGCTTGTTTGTCGCATTTTATCACCGATTGTCGTGCGTCAAGCAAAAGCATCAACGATGAACTGTGACAACAGCACCAGAATGACATGAACTAATGAAGACCACACCTAGCTTGATAATCACTGTACTAGCAAGTGTGCCACAGGTGATGTATGTGACTGCGTGACACACTAGCATTATCTTTCATACATCATCATCATCATCATCATCTATTTTCTTTAATGTTACTAATTACTCAGAAATGCATTAAGCCGGTCATTCTTTTTTATCTCTTGCTATTCTCCACCCTATTCCCAATAAGTGCAGCTTATCAAATGAGACATTAACACTTCCTCTAAGAGTTCTGTTTGATGACTCCAAACTTGCTGTTATTCAATGGTATAACCAAATCAATCACTCGAAAACACAAGCACACTGAAAATCCTAGCCCTTCTTATAGCCCTGCATTATAAATTTTATTCAAAACCTATTTTCTGAGAATGTATACTGTTTAAAATAGTTGACACTAGGGTGCCAAGATTTATGATAACTTGTCTGTAAACTATTGTGTCTTCTGATGGGATATTCCTTCAGTGGAGGAAATGATTCTTCCTAACCATTATGGAATTTATCGCGTTGCTAATGTTTAAAAATTACTTTAATATACCATACATTTATTATTATTATCATCATCATCATCATCATCATCATTATTATTTCTTTAAATTTCACTTGCACATAAACTGGCTTCCCAAAACTAATGAAGATGTCACCAAAAACAGCATGAAGTCAACTGGTACTTAAACAAAGATGCAAAGCAGAAACAAATGTGGACAAAGAAGAAAAGAAATTGTTTAGTTTAACGTAAATAAATCGTTTTAACAGAGTTTATACATTTCAATTCGAAATAAACATAAAATTAGTCCACTCGTTTGTGCAACCCTAACGATTCAGTGAGAATGTTTGGTCGTCAGCACTTGATTACTGTTACAAATCACTGATAACTAACTCACCTTTGAAGATGGCCTGAGGGCGCCGTGGAGTACCCAAAATGCCGTCAATGGAGTGATGGTTGAAGCCGTTTAGTCGATGATGGGGTGAGTCCACTAGCATCCGCATTGATGCTGCTGCAGCAGCAGCGGCTGTGGCACCAGCTGACAGGTCTGGAGGGGTCAGCGGGGGAAGAGCGTGGGGGTGGGAGTGTGCATGGGGGTGGAGATGGTGGAGGTGATGATGAGCTCCGTTGGGAGGAGGATAAGTCGCAAAAAGTGTCTCCGCTTTGCCGTATTCTGAAGGACTGGCACTCATGACTTCACTTTCAATATCCGTTTTGCTGTCTAATTTGGAGATGTCAAAATCGTTTGTTGTCCATTGAAAGCACTGAAGCCTCTTTTATTTTCTACACTGCACTGGTTCTATGCTTCGAACTAAACACCGGCTGAACAAATTTTATTGCAATTTCTGAGAAAACCTAACACAAACCGAGAATTGTGCTTATGAGAAATATCAGTGAAGTTTCAGAATGAACCATATGTTTCAACTGATCTTTCTTGTACAGGTAAGGCTGCATCTGTAGCTCGATTGTTTCCATTTATAACTTGTCATAATTTAAGTTTAGGCGACATAACACTCCTCGCACCGAAAGTAACTTACTAATTTTTTGTTAACTTCTAGCACGGGCAGGATTCGATGAAGATTTCTCTTTAGTAAAAACTTCCTCCTCGCTAGTGTTCCTCTAATCTTCCCAGAACCGTCGATCGTGTATACTTTCCAGCATGTTTATGTAGAGCATAAAACTTAATCGAACACTGTTTCAGGAGGTTTTGAAACTTGATTCTTTTTCAAGGTATCGATTACAACAATTGAAGTCATTGACTGTTTCACTTTTGCCTCTTTTTAAAGTTTTGTCGACTTCCACTAATTCGTCCTCAGATTATAAGGCTGAATGTATCTGCGTGGCTACATCGGATTGCACGGACTCGAATCACACTATAAACAAAGATCTTAGAGTTCCTGGCGATGTCTTGTGTGTGCAGCAAGAACCCGTTTGGTGTCAGTAAACCACCAAGTAGTCGAACAATGACGCAGTTATTGGCAAGTACTAGGTTCTCAGTCCCTGTATGTTGTTGTGTCTGGGTACATATGACACAGAAACCTGCGTTCACAGAACACGTTCTGCAGGTTCCCCAAAATGGCTTTCCAGGAGCCAAATTGTGGCGTATGGGTGCCGAGGACGCCTCGACTGGGCTCCGATCTCTCCAGATCGGTGGGGCGCAGGAAGTGGAAGGATGCAACATTACTAACACCGCGAGACTTCTCATCAGGCTGCTCACGATGGCCACCGCCTTCCCCACTCCTTACACCCCTTCCTTCCCCACCCCTACCACCAAACCCTTAAGCTTTCTCGACACCCTTTTCACACGTCAGTCCCGTTTCCTCCGCCTCTGAGGGCCTGCTGCCAGACCAGGACACGCCTTCCCATCGCCAGCCTCCTGTTCCATTGGTTGCACCATCAGCCCCAAAACGCCGTGACGACGGAGGAAAAAGCCGAATCTTTCCCCCCCCCCCCTTTTTTGTCAAAACTCTCAGTAAGATGGAAGAGTAAAAGTGTGTTGTAGGGGGGGGAGGGGATAATGGGTGGTTCACGGGTCTTGGGAAGGAGAGGAAATTCAGTTACCGTTTCTACAGTGTCCCTTATCACGGCGTAACCCTTTCCTCTCGATGTGCCCTGTATAGAACCCATCTTCGATCATGTGGAACTATCGGTGAGGGATTTGACTGAAGCTGGAAGCTGCTGCTAGGCCCTGTCACCAGACGTCCTGACAGGGAGGAGAGGCGCGCTGATCTCCTGGTGGCGGGCGAGCATGGCAGCGGCCTGGCGGTGTTGTTTTGATAGGCTGATAGCTGGTGAGGGCTAATTGCTCACAGTTTGTTTTGAAAAATAAAGCTTAGGGAGGTTCGCGCGCGATGAACACTTGTTTCTAAGTTCCACGTTGCGTGCTCTTTCTCCCTCCCTCTGTCTTCCATCTTTGTTGTTTATGGGCAAGTAGCCCTACCATGCCGAACAGTTGGTGAAAGTTACACTCATAGCTGAGTGAAGTAATGGTGATGTGTATAACCTTCCCTCCTTCGGCTAATTTTGGGGGGGGTTTTTTTATCCCCCTCCTGTAGAAACTCTTATAATTTATGTCCTCACTTACGCTCAACTAATGAACCCTTATGACGTGACAGGACGAGACAGAAAGATCAGGTCAGATGCCTACACAAAGAAAATAAAACAGTTGGTGCCCCAGTTCTAATGCAGTTTTTTTCCCACATACTGCATTCAGTCATCTTTTTAAAGGATTGTAAACTGTAAACTTTGACCTGCAGGTACTCTTTCCGTCCGGTCAGTAAGGCAAAGCAAACAAAATAGAAAGCGTGTCAGAAGACAATATCTCTAAACCACCAGGGGGTACTACCACCCTTGGGCATCGGGCTCAAACCTGGAAGGGATTCAAAACCATCTCATGATGCTAACAGCATTCCTAAGCAAAGTTCTTTCCAAGCTTTCGACCGAAGGAGGTACTTAAGCTCCATGGGCAAGCAGCGCTCCAGAGTAGTGGCTGTTAAGGTTTGAGGAGTCTAGAAACAGCCATACTGTCAGGACCCGGCAATCGCGCTGCGATCTTTCATTCCCCGCTGACCTAAGATCAAAATAAACCACATGGATGAGACATTAAAGATGCCTAAATTTCTCTTCTTTGTGTGTTCTTTTCCCCTCAGTCTGGGGATAGAGGTTTCGAGTTCTCTCTTACATCCTGGCACAATGCAGATGGAGGCTCAAACAGCAAACTTATTTTTCTGCTGCACAAGTAACATTTTTATTGTTACCATCCTAACTTTGTATAAAGGTGGGGGGTTTTTTAATTAAAAAAAGGCAATAGCCAGTTGGCTTTTCGGATAAAGGAGTCGGCTTTTGCCATCTACCTTTTTTTCTGTCCATCTAGCCAAAAAGATCTGGCGAGAACAAATAGCCATAGGTCTGTACCGTTAAAGTGAGTTTTATTTAAAAAAAAGCTGTTTGATTATCACACATCCCCTCCCCTCTGTTGTCCTCATTGGCTTTGGTTATACCATTACGCTAAGCTGCGTGCATGTAGCGCTAAGGGTTTTGCTAATAAATGTTTCAGCTAAACGTTAAGACTTCTGCTAAGTGTTTCGCCATTTAAAACATTTGCCTTGGTGAAAGGGTTAAAAATTATAGAAGACAGGCTACAAATATATGGACTGTTGTTCTTCGCACAACTAAAGTCACATACTGGTAAAGAACCAGTCAGACTCGCAATATATTTCTGAAAGATGTAACAGAAACACTGTTTAGTTGTACATTATTCATAACGCGTTTCATTCATTCAGACGTTTTTCTCCAGCAAATAGGTGCACCCCTTGTATAGATATTCCGAGGGTTTTAACAGCAATTTGTTTGTACACCAATTACAGTGACAACGACGATCTTTTATGGCACACCTCCTTACTCAATAATCTTGACTAGAAGATGAATTTAAATCTAAAATCCCAATCCAAAAAAAGGCAAGTCAAGCACGAAGACCAGAGATATGAACACACCACTATCCATTTCCTCTGGTTACCTAACTTTCCTACGAAACATTTTGTGCGTTTTGATCGGGTCTCTGGCGATATTCAGTCTTCCGGCGCCATTGTGTGAAAAGTCATGGGACATTGAGAAAGGATGCTGGGAGCGGGTCACGCTTGCATTGTTTTCACGATAGCTATAACTGCATTCATCACCACGGCAAGAAAACTACGCTGTAATAAAAGGCACTGGCACAGAAATAAATGTAAGTTTAAAATAAAATAAAATACCTAGAGATAATAATCAAAATAGTAGATCCAGTTTAACAGCTTATGTGACTTTGACTTTCATTTTCATCATCCGTGTACAAGTAAATTATACCTTTAAAATACTTACTTTTCAATTTAACTATTCGCTTTATTCCACTGGTATTCTTCTTTCGAGTGCATAGGAACATGTCATGTGATTATTCCTCCCTTCTCACTCGGTCATTTTTTTTTTTTCTTTTCATGTACAGTTTTTTAGATCTACAGTCCTGTCGTCTGCCATTTCTCGCGGCCATTTCCGAATGTAAAAAGAAGCTGAAGCGATCAAGTACGACCGATTCGGTACAAATGCGAACTGACACCGATTCAGTCAACAAGTGAATTATGATGCCTCCAAAGTATAGTGGTTTAACTTAAATTTGTGTCGATATGTTAAACAAAAATATATTTCTTTTGCAAAAATAAAACGTAGAACCAACAAATGAGTGTAAGACTATTTTAAACTTATTTTATGACGAATAGGCACGAGAAATATTAAAATATTGTTTTAATCACACCTGTCAAGTAAACAGGAAGTGAGGAAAGATGAGTATTTCTATAAAAAAAAAATAGCGTCGTCTGTTTGAGTTAAATTCAAAGAAAAGATGCAATTTTCTGTAAAAGGATGTTGTTATATATACTCATTGTCTTCAGAAATGATCACATGACCACGCAGAAAGCAACATTAGGTGCTAACACATTGCTAAGCCTGCACACATAGTAATAAGAACAAGAAATAGAGGAGGCAACTGAGAAGTTCTGTGGAAGACAGCACATATTACAAACTTTTGATGGTAGAAAAATTTTTACTCATGCTTCGGCCTGGTCAATAACAACAACACACACATACACACAGGCTCACACTGCACTAATCTGGGTATCTTCAATACTTGTGCAGCTACCAACACATGTTCATAAAATCTGTCAAATTTAGGGAGAAAAAGTGAAGAAAAACCCAACCCGCTCTTTTTTCCTGAGCACTATATAAATAAGAGCCAGTTTCAAAAACTTAGAAGCTGTTCGCAGTCATTATTATAAGCTTTTGATCTCTAATGTCACATCCACGCTCGCGTAAACTGCGCAGCAATGGTTCCCGGAGCGAATCCCGAGCGCTTTGTTTTTTTGTGGGAATGGGTACCGAATCACAGAAGCGCGTTAGTTTGTTCAAACCAAGTGGTGTAGGAAGAATCTGTCTTCTATCAAAAGCTATTACATTCATTGGCCAAAGACTGCTTGTTTGAAGCACAACATGCACAAGGTTAAGAAAAAGCTTCAACGTCAGCCTGGCAGGTTCCATTTCATTTGATCGCTCTGTTTAGAAAGCTTAGATTGGCTTACATCTCAGTCTCGCAATTTTTGCCTACACGTCCGCTACGTGAAGGATGATATGGGCCTTGAGCTTTACAATTTTACAAAAGGTATACGCATGTGAGTCTCTATGTGCGTACCCATTCGTTTGTGTGTGTGTGAGAGAGAGAGACCATTTGTTTTTTCACGAACGTTGATTTTGTATGAATAAATATATGATATATACATATTGAACTCTGCAGTATTTTAATATTTTTTCACAGATTGGTCTGCAAGGTAAACTTCGCAAAATCAGTGTATGTGCGCTAATGTTAAGGCATGAACTGCACTAAGTAGCAATCACAGCTTGTTCCAGTTCTTTGCCTGCAGGGGTTGAAGCAGGGCTCTGTTCTCAGCCTGACACTTTTTCTGTATTTATAAACTCGTTAGCTCAAGACAATGGCAAACATGGGGTTTCTTCAATACCATCACAGATATAACTTTTTCTTCTTGCTGTTTGCAGATCGTTTGATATTGTTTGAAACAACTGTTACTGGTTTGTAAAACCGCTTGAACATTCTGTTTCGAGCAGTCCAGCGATTTTGTCCAAAGGTCAACCGAGATACAATTAAAATAGGGATTTTTCGTAAAGGAGTCCAGCTAGTGACTGTAAAACAGGGGTTATAAATATCTATATTACTCTGGAAGCAGTTAATACAGACACGTGCCTCAGGAGGAGTGTCTGTCCTTTGCTTAGTCTTACTAATGATAGTCTTCAAAATAGTTTGCAGTTTGAGATGCATTGTAGTTTTAAGAGACATGTAGAACAATATATATAATAAACAAGAATAAAATAAGAAACGCTTATGGATGCTTTAAAGTGAGAGTATCATAAATTAACATCGCTCCTTACAATCTTCAGTAGCTTACAATTGTCCCTTCTGCCCAAATAGGGTAGATAATAAAGTGCATGTTTTATTGAGTTCTCTTTATGTAATTTTGAAAGAAAAATACTGCAAGATATTAAAGAAAGGACCCCATATTCTCAGTCAATTATACAATAGAACCTATGAGTCAGTAATTAGGCAGTTTGGACTTTTTATATTATTTATGTTGGAAGAACGTCATTTAAGTATTTAATTTGTGAAAGTGGGGGATGGTGTTGATGTATGTATGGAATGCTGAGATAAAGAGAGAAATTGTTTTTCATGGTGTTTATAGAGGTTGTGCTGATGGGAAGGAGAGTGAAAGGTGTGGATGTGGGTGTGTAGCCTGTTAATCGTCTTGGTGTTTTGTATAAATATATGTGTGTGATAAAATTATGGTAAAGCTCTCTCTAAATTAATTATTTAAATAAATTGTTGAATAAACAAAATACGCAAGTGTCATTCGTTTCACCTTTAATGTACGATGATGACGCTCAAGACTACAAAAATGAGCCTACCCCTCCATTTTGCTGTTGCCACTTTATATGTCTGACTCCGTATATTTACGTCAGTTATCTAGAAATTTTTAATTTCACACTATGATAAACAGGGGAAAGCTTGAAGTTTACTTTTCTTCTAGTTATAGAAATGAGGGGTATACGCCTCAAGCAAAACTCTTCACGTCCGTCTGTTTGTGTCTTTGCACGAGCTAATGCTTTACCAGCTTTACAACCATCACACTCTCAGTCTTTCAGCTTCTTTCCGTTCTTCTTCCACTGCTTCCCCTTGTCCTCTACGCCGGTTGACGTGTGCATGGCTGCTTGCATGCTTGGCTGTTCATTCCCTAGATTATTTTTTCCATCTATATTTATGGTCAGATGACTCGATAGCCTGGTCCATCCTAAATAGAGAAGAGACAGCCAGGCACAGGAAGTATATGTGAGCAAAAACACGAGTGAAATCACAAGCCACAGGCATGGACAACCTCTAATGTGTGAGGAAATCCTCGCTAAGTGATGTTTAGATGCGACTGATCCTATCGCCGACGATCAAAGCAATAGGTTTCGCGTGGCGCGTACGATTACAACTGACACCAGCACACACGCATCCGCAGATGGAACACGTGAGTGTCTGTGGGAGTTACTTCATCCAACAGCCTAAGATCTCATAGATTCCGGGCCTTAGGTTTCCGCGACAGTACTCAGGCAGAGGATGATGGAGGTATCACGGACATGTATAGGTGGACTGCTGTCTGTCTGCCGAGACCAACGCTTATCATCTAGCGAAGTTCTCAGCTTTTAGTCTTGGCGAGCCTAAACAATGAATGTGACTAAATCAGAAGCTTTGTATACAACAGCCTCCTTTTAGTAGTTAACTAGGGAAAGAAAAGTCTGCAAGCAGTCCAGTAATACAAGTTCGTGGGAGGCAGACAATACTGTCTGTGATAGCTCCACTAATGGCTGCTCTTAATTGACCACAGCTTGCGCCAGGCATTTCTTTGACAAGAAAGTCTCTAATTTCATTACATTTTAACACCATTATGCTTGAAACAAAAACACAAATCACTGGGAAAGTTATAGCATTTCAGATGTGCCTGCTGTCTAAATGCATGGTTGTCCGTCTGTCTTACTCTATGTGCGCACAAATGATGAAATCGTTTTTACCGTCGCAGTTAATAAATTGGGATATTCCGTTTGAGCAGTGGTACAGCGAGGATCTCAGGGATTTGAGTTCAGATGACTCGTCCCATACGTATTTTTTTCTAGCTGGCTCAGGGTTTTACCCAGGTACGATCATTTCATCTCTAGGTAAAGAGCTCAAGTGAAACGCTACACACCAACCAGGTTAAAGCAATTGAACTTCACTTTTGCAGTTACCCGGAGCGCTACCGACGCAAAACTGTTGTCCTACACAGAAGACCAACTCTCTGATAGGTATAATGACTAACCTAAAGCAAACTCCGAGGAAAAGAGGCAGGAAGGTATAGATGCGCGCACACACACACACAGAGAGATAAAAACGTACTGAGAAAGAAACAGACGGGCACACGCACGTACACATACACAAACTCTATAGTCAGCGAACAATTAAAAAATTGTTTGTCACTTCCTTTGTAAGCTAAAATTTCAAAGTTTTTGATTTAAAATAACTACGGCGATATCTACTGCTGATGACAAACACTACCAAACAGCAAATTGCAATCACATGAGGAACTACTCCAGTAATATCTAAAAGACAAACAGCAATGCAAAAAGTAAAACTGCTGTATCCTTCTTTTATGCAAAAAAAAAAAAAAAACCCTCCACACTAGCAAAACCCTTGGAAATAAACTATTTTTCTCATGATTTAATTGTGATTGCCGTTCCTCTCTACTTTCAGCTAAAGCAATTTGCTTCTGTACAGTGCCAGTCCGCGTTATCCTTCGAAACAAAGTAGTTGTCAGCTGTTATAGAGCAGTTAAAGGTCATTGTGGTTTAAGAGCAGGTGAGGGCATTACTTTCCGATGGGGTACGAATGCATGTTACTTTAAACCTCTCCTACCCGCCCTCCTTTCTGCCCATCATTCTCGGCATTCTCACAAACGTTGCCTTAGCGGCATCGCTGCTATGTACACACCTCGCGTCCGCTCGCACCAACGAATTTTTTTTTTAAAGACCTCTCTCGGTGGGTGAAAAATACTTTGACCAGAGGTCTCCTGCAGACAACAAGGTTAGCTGGACATCATAAAAAAACAAAGGCATGGCCTACGAACAAAGAGATAGCCTAGAGTGCGAGTTTTTCTAAATATTTTTGCACGATATTTCCCGCACCGCGTTATAGTATGGAGGAGGCCCGTCCACCATATGTGTAAATATACACCGGCGAGGAAAATGAATGCAAGCGTCGCAAGCTTCATCCACAAGGGCCCCATCTCACATTAGCGTAGCCGCAAACGGACATGTATTCGTCCGTCAGCTGCGTCCGTCCGGTGCCACGGTGGACTACACGAAAGTAGAAGAATCGCGGTTTGCTGTCGCTGCTTGTTTGTTTTTTTCGTATTACTTTGCATTTTATGCCTCTGAAACGTGAGCCATACCATAAAGATTTGCATGTATTATTATATTATTTTTCATCTTAACAACATTGTACCCAGTACAATTAATTTAAATCCCTCTGTAACACGTACTTGTTTTCCCGACTTCCAGCATGTCTTTCCGTTCAAAGCATTTCATCTTATCTTTTTAAAGCAAATGGAATATGTATCAATCAAGATACTCTTTCTAAAAATTTCCCCTTCCTTTTTCGAGATACACCCCTACAAACAACGCCACTTACAAAAAGATTTCAACAGAAATGAGGATAGTGCACGGATTTTTAGTCAGTGTGAGAGATGGGATGAAATATATACTAATATGGCATAGCAATTTTGACCTCTGTGTATGTAAGGTGATGTTTGTAGATGTATATTTCGAGAACGGAATATACCAAAGTTCTGGGAAATATTATCTTGTACCGAGTTTTACCCAAGCATTAGGAGGAATGTACACCTTAGTCCTTCAAAACAAATCTATGTTTTTTTAAACATTAAAGCCTGGAATATCTTTGGGTCTATACACTTGTGTTTATTCTGGAACGGTACCATACAACTGGAAGAGAGATATTTTTTCATGACCTACTGTTGCCCTCCTCCTTATGGCCAGTGATGTAAGCAGTAACAGTCCCAAAACCTTATCTGAAAGAGGTTCTAATTGGCACTTTAATTTTGTAACCACATTGCACGTTTAAAACAAATAAGGACACGGCGTGATCATATTTTCTGCTGTCCGTTAATTGCTAGCTTTAAATGACATCAGCACGACAAAAAAAAAACCTTGTGGAATAGCTCGAAATAACACATCGTATTCTGTATAATGTAGACCTCAGGTAATACAAACATACACGTACAGCTGCAATGGCTTTAACTGCTGAGATATTAAATATATTCTGTTATTAATCTTATTATATATATATAGAGAGAGACTGAACTTTTACAACAAACAAGTCAACCTCAGTATCAACTGTCTCACATAAGTAAAGGAGCTTAAAATACCACAAGAATTTCAGGGTGAAATAGATATAATTCACAACATTCTCCTGTATGTCCTGTATGCCACTGTGCTTTCGAATACTATCGTCTGTGTAACTAATACACAAGATGACGAATGGTCATGAGTGGAATAAAACTGTTATCAAAGAACTAAAGACATGCGTTTTTCGCAGGTCTTTCTAAGCAGGCATGTAGACTCAAGTGCTAAAAACAGCGACAGTCTTACATTACTGAAGTCAGAATCCAATCGAATAGACGACAATTCCTACGAATCCTTTTCCCAGATTATTTTATTAATGGGTCGCCTGCAACTGCTCATTGTCCACAAAATGTATATTTAGCAATGGATATATCTGACAGTCCAGCTCAGGCTATGTGCGATTTTGTTTGGGAACGCTTACAATAGTGCCATTTCCAAAGAATAGGCACATTGTTGTAGAATTAGCATCGCATTAATAACGCCTTTTAGTGTGTTGCCATGAGTGTGATCAGCAGCAACAGGGTTTGAAAAGCGTTTTGTCAGAGGCATGGGTAAACCGATTTGTGTCAGGTACCAATGACTCGGCGCATGGGTCCCTTCCATATCTCTCTGCCGGCTTGGTCTGTTGGGCACCATTTGAAGACAAGTTGGAGACGAGTCTCGACGGGTGACACTGAAGACATTCCGTGCTGGAGACTTCTCGAAGAAGGTTTAAGAGGAAGTTCTGCAAAAGTTAGAACTTTTACCTGGAAGGGAGATATCTGAAGTTTTCCGGCAGGATTTTGAAGAACTCTGTGGCACATCCTAACGCTTGTGAAATTTGCGTTGACGATTGCGGAATTCTGGAGAATAGTGTTCTGGTGAATCCGGAAGAACCGTGCTGTGGCTGAAAGCTCTGAGAAGGCTACTTACTCGACGTGTAGGAGAAGTGTCAACAAGGCATTCCGAACTCTCTGATACAGAACTCGTGAGTGTCGTGTCCATTTTCACACACATATGAATCAAACTCGGGGAGGATAATGAAGAACTACTTTTGGACGGTAAATAGTGCGTGCTTGGAGAAACGTCGCTAGTAACTTGTCTTGGAGATTCGTTAATCAGGCGTCTGTCAAATTCTGGAGAACGTCTTTGCGACGCGTTCTCACAAATAGTGCACGAGCATGGACTGTCAGTAGTGGTCATTTTCCAAGTTTTTTCCCCTCGATATGTTGAAGACTTGGAGGACAAAGCTGAACATTGGTCGCATTTTGGGCTGTCAGGGGTGGGGGTGCTGAAGGTTTTTTGAAGGCTCTTTGCTGTAGAGTTGTCAATTAAGCATCGACAGGGTTTTGGAGAAGAACATCGTGGTATATCTCGAGATATATGACATTTAGAACCCCATGGAACACTAGAAGCTTTCTGAAATCTTAATTGTCTACTTGTTGCAGAGTTATCAATCCGGCTGTGGCATGAGTTTGGAGAGCAGGTCTTAGAACGCATGGTAAAGAATTTCGGACGACCACCCTCGTGACCTTTTAGGGACCGTGCTTTGAGCTCAGCCAGATCCTTTTTCCTCCAGTAGTCCCGCAAAGCCTGAACGACCATCTTATAATCATGTTCGGGAGACTTCTTGTTTTGAAATGACAGATAGGGTACATCTTTCTTCATCATCAAGCCTGCGTCAAAACTCTCTCTTCCGGATTCAGTAGGCTTGTTATGGCTGGCTGTCTTATTTTCGCTAATCACTGAATTTGCGCTATCGACTTTTTGTGGAGATGCCTGTAATTCTAGAGAACCTAAGTGTTCCCTTGCGTTCTGAAACTTCGAATGCTGTGAAGTATTTTTCGTTGCAATGAAGGGACTGTCTAAAGAGAACTTTCTGGATTCGTCGTGTTTCGTGGTTTCTGGGGTTCTTAAGTATTCTTGCGGGGATCTTTTGTTTCTTGAGACTCCAGTCGAATGGGAGTGAGGACTATTATTACTGTTTACTTGATAATTCATGTATGGTTCCTTTAGCGAGGAGTGATGTTGCGGTTGCTCCAAAGTGTTTACAGGGGATGAATCAGAGTATCTGAAACCATGAGTCACAAAAAAACTTTGCAACATTGTAGCATGAGACAGTGACATATCTAGTACTCTGATTATTGCAACCTGAAAGTAATATAAGTCGAATCCAATAAGACATTGACGTATACTGCTAGTGCACCTACTAATGGAAAATAGTATTTGTTGCTTGTTTGCTTATTCTTTTTTTTCTACTTCAAACAGGATTGGGTTAGAGTTATTTGTGTTGGGGGTGACTGGAATATAAGAGGTGTAAGCAAAGACTATACCAATATCGCTAGTTCTGAATGCTTAAAATCTTTGGCTTCCCGTTTTATGACAGAAGAGAATTTGTTTAAGACTTTTGAACTAATTATAACCAAAGAAGAATTTAAACTTGGGTGTTTTGCTGGGACAATGGGTTAGAGATTCTCGCAAGTCATTGGCTGACTATTACATTGCCCAGGTGTGCATTATCGGTTGTCACGTTCACAATTCTGCTACTTATCAATGATGTTAGTGTATCGGGGCACTTATTGTGCTGGTAGATTCACAGCCCAACGTCAAGACCGTTAAGGCAAAATGTTACTGTTGCTTCGTCTGCATTGTACTGTAAGATATGTATGACGTCTTTTAAAAAAAATATTTTGAATATGAAGAAACGATCTAATTTCGTTCTAAAGGAATAACTTTTTCTCTATTTTTGTTTTGACATTTCTTGTGCATTGTTAAATTGACTTTTGGATGCTATCGCAGGCTAGTTGCAAGGATGAATTAGCTGCTTGATTCATCACCAGTTTTGTGGATGGAACTGAAAAACCATTTATGCAACTTAACAGAATTACCTACTTGGGTTCATCCCACTGTTTACTGGAATACTCTGCCCAAATAAAAAAGCATCTGTAAGCAACTCACACACCTTGATAGATTTCCAGTATACAAGTAGGCTACGTAGCCACCACGCCCGCGCCAAATAGAACCTCAAAACAACACTGCCCCAGACATAGCGTAATAGGCACTGACGGGTGAACCAGCACTGATATACACACAAGTACGAAGATCACTGAAGGTAGTAAGGCAGCTGAAACTATCAACATCCAAGCATGTCCCACATCTACATGCCACAGAAAAACAGGATGCAGCTTGGACTATCCCCATGCCCCACTTCTAGATGCCACAGACAAACAGGATGCAGACAGTTCAGTCCAGAAAATGGCTGGTTCAACGATGCAAACGTTATTCATCTGGAAATATCTAAACCTTTCAAATCAAGGCATCTCAAAATCGCAAACCATGCCAGTTAGGCGCAGTCTCTTTTTTTATAAAAAAAAATTAATAAAAAAAAAAAAAAAAAAAAAAAAGGCAACCAGAAGGTGCGGTCATTTCAACGATGATCCCAAGAGTTCAGAAGAAAAATGGGTAAAGAGGTTTGGACAGTTAAATGATATGTTTGTATACAAAAAGGCTTTAATTATGGAGACACGCCTCGGATATTCCATCTGGTGAAGATGAGGAAATCATTGAATATGTGGAATGAACTCTAGTTGTCAACCCAAGTGAAACGTTGCCTTGGGGCAAAGTGGGAAAACAAAGGGCATGTATCTTGTCTACAAAGTTGCGAAGTGGGGCTGAAGATCCCGTAAACATTGCTTTATATTCCTTTACTTTAGGTCATCTGTGACATTGGTTTAAAGCTACAGTTCCAAAGGTAAATCTGGGTCTGTGGTGTGTGGACACCGCTTTATTAGTGACACAAGCCCTTGACTTTCCTACGCTGCCCCGGGATAACAACTTACCCTCCCTTAATAATTACTGCCCCAGGGAGTTACAGGGCTTAGTGTAAGGCCTGGTAATCTTATGAAATTTTGTATTGCAATTTTCAAGCCACATAGGTGTTTGCTTTCAATCAAACCTACATAATCGCTTTCATACTGACACTATGCTTGAACGTCGACCATTCGTTGGGCTAATCGACTCTGCTGTTGATGTTCCTGGCCACGTCTCTCTGTATTGCTTCGTAAATGGCTGTATCTCTGAATACCGATGTGTGCCTCTGTTATCATATACCCCCATCGGTATCTCTGAATATCGATGTGTGCCTCTGTGTGCAGTTGACTCTCTCTGTATCTGTGACTGCAGCTGTACGAAGTCATCCGAAAGGTCCGGATCTTGACAAATCTGAAAATAACAGGCTTTAGGTCACCGCTCTTTTATCCTTTACGTGTCAAGTTTCGCTTGCGACAAACTTCAGCTGTCTGTAATCGATGTTTGTAGCGCCCTTGTCTGCTACTGTTATAAAATGCGTGGAATGCAACATGTAAGCCAAAAATGAACTGATGCCATGAACGTACAGCAAGATGTCTAGTGTGTTCATAGTCTTGCCGCCACTAGCCAAGTGAGCTCTAAAAAGTACATGACAATCAAGGGCAAAAAGACATAATGAAAATTTGCACCAAATGATCGATCTTAAGAAAAGACATATGAAACGCATTAAGAAACGCAATATGTCAGATCTTACAATCTCTCTGAAGCTAGGTTTCGCGGCCGAGGGAATGCTGTCCAAGGACCTTCTGGTTACCCCGGCTTTTAACATCTTAGCCTCCTGGTAAACATGACACACACACAAAATACTAGTCCAGCGCATAAATAAACTCCAAACTTATGTTTCGTTATCCTTTCTAAAACTATAGTTTTCTCTTTAAGGTGTGAGACCTACGGGCTGAGACTTTTTTTTTTTTTTGGCTTAGTACCCAAATGAACGACATAAACTTAATATCTCAAACCCCGAGTTTTTTGCACTTAAAAATAAATAAATAGATATCCTCATGTATTTTCCGCGTATGTCTGCGTACTCATTTATTTTATTCTACACTTTACTTATCAGCATATGACATATCGCGATGGTAATGGTCTGCGTTTATGCTACGACGAGAATGATGTTAGTTTCTCTTAACCAGCTTTCACAGCTTTCACAGCTCCACATAGTCTTTTCTATTCAGTTTCTTTCTCTTTCTGTTCTCTCTCTCTAGTTCTCTCATCGATTATAGTTCTTTTTTCTACTGATTTGCTAAAAATTACCAAAAAAGTTGTATCTCCAGCAAAAATAAACAATAGTAGATGCCATAAATGTTGACATAACATCAAAGTAATAGTGGTACATTTGTAAGAAGGGTACTAAATATGGAAAACTTAAGGTTAACCCTAAATAATGTTTTAGTAAAATTGCTTTGGGAGGAAATAAAAGTTCATTTCTGTTTAATATTGTATGAAAAACAATCAGATAACTTCAAGACCTGGCAAGAAACTGATACTAGTGAATATAATTTTAAATCATCTCCGTCGTTGTATAAAAACTGTGTTGATATGGAACAGTAAAATGTTACATAGAGAAATTCATAAGGTGAAGTATCAAAAATGGCAGCCACGGTTTTTTATTATCAAAATTAATCTGAAATGCACAATTAAAAACGAGTCAATTTTTTTATGCCGCACATATCTGAGCATTGTTCTGCAGCCTTATGACGGTTTTGAGCCATCGGCCTGTTCTATATTACCAACTGTTTTATAGTTAGTACCCTTCCCATACATTATTACCTGGCGTAACTGTAATCGCCGATTATGGCACCATCTGTTTTAGACAAGAAAAAGTATGTCAGTATACGGTTTACTTGAGGTGTTACACTAAGCCATGCTATGATTTGATCAGGGTATTTCATGAACTGTAAATAAACGACAATTAACGAAAACATAATAAAAAAAGTAAAATAAAATAAAATGCATGAGTCTTTAAACAACGGCTAGATAGTTAATTACGATTAGTTTAAGGAAAATGTATTTAATTTTTAAAGGGCCAATTGATCTTTCTTTTAATTCAAATATACGCGTGTCCGCCAGATTCACAAGTTCCCGCTGCTAATAAAAGTGGAAGATTCTGCAACTTTAAAATATAATCCTTAAAATTCTGAGAAAATAAACCAAAAAAAAAAAAACAACCCCAACTTATGTTGGAATTTCTGCATAATCTCTTATTAAAAATTTCGTTGTCATCTCCCTCGAGGTCTTGTGCTTCAGCACAGTGAGAGGATACAAACAAAAATAAAGGGGTTAGGAACACAAATATAGGTCTTTCACGTAAACCTCGTGGTTTTTATGACCTGTCTAATAAACGCTGCTCAACTTACGAAAGTCCATGATTTTATCAGTGTTGAATGTTATCAGTGGGTTCATAAGGCTGCAAGTAGGAAGTTTCTGTTTCTCTCACATCTCTTTGCTTCTACTTTTCCCTTTTCTTCCCTCCTCTTTATTTTTTACAAAATGTTTTCTTCCTTCTAGATTGTATCGCTGCCATCATCTCTTTTTATTATCTTCACCTTTGAAGACATCGCTGATTTAAAGCTATAGCTTAAAAAATTAAATGTACTGTAGATATGAAAGAAAAATATTGACAAATTACTCACAGACAGCAGACAATAATAAACAGCAGAAGCAAACTTCCCATGATGCAGCTTATAGTGATGAGCACCCAGTCGGGATAAAGCACATCTAATTGAAAACAACCAAAGCACTAATAATTACACAATTTAAAATATAAAACAAGACCATTAATGATTGATAAACATAACTGAAGCAAATCAGATTATGTTGTTAGTCTACGGTCCAACACAATTTTGTTAACAAGGTATAATTCAGTTGTGGCTACTAAGGTGCGTTAAGCTTTTGACCTCCTAGTGACCATTTCGGAAGGATCCCAAGGTCGGATGACGTAAGTATGAGCCACTACCACAGCAGCAAACACTGATTAATCAGAAGTTTTCTATTTAAAATGCGTCAAAATTAGAGACAGCAAATTTTTCAAGGGCGTTGAATTCGAAAGTTTGTAATAATACTTCTTGGATGCAAGAAAGTTTGTAATAATGCTGCTTGGATGTAAGGAAAAAATATTATTTATGATAAATTGGAACATTCACGAGTAGTTGTTGCAACTAAAAGTAGGGGGGAGTTCCAGCGATGCGACTTGAGTGGATATATTCATAATTTCTCTTTCTCTTATTTTCTAGTTTCGAAAATAATTCATGTACAGAAAAGACATACGAGATACGTTGTTGCCCTCCTCTGTTTTCCAGTCTGCCTATTTAATTATGTATTTATTTTTCTTGTTATCTATCTTTCCCAAACTTAGAGCACCTTCGTATGACTTAACGACCACTTCGTTGGTGGCATCTTGCCCAGCCTCTTCCCCTTTATCCAGATCGTTTATGTCCTCCATCTGTTCACGTCGTCCTCCCTCTTCTCTAGTCTTGATTGCTTGTCAGTGACACCCAGGAGCCGGTCGCCTCAGATGCCTTATGTAGCTAACTTCATTGAGGTCTTTGTCTTTTCGCTGCAGGAATAAGTAACGGCAGCAGTTCCATTTATGCTGCTTACGATGATTAAGCTGCAACAAGGTGTCTATGTAAGTGTTTCTCCTAAGTAGAAAGGACAGACTTACTGTCGAATTATGTAAGTCGTTCAGCATTTAGAAAATTTGTCTTTCCACATCCATAATATATAATCTGCTTAGTTACGCTTGAATCTTTGCGGATTTGTTTAAGCAGTCTCACGAATATTACTAATGAGGTCACTCGACTGTACGGATGAGACTTTATCCCCTTTGTAAACACCAATAAAGTTAAAATCGTGTGCATATGGCTAATCATTTGATGTGATGATTACACAAAAGAAAATGAAGTAAACATTTATCATCAGTCCTTGTCATATTCTTTAGCGTTTGTAGTCTTCAAATTTGGGCTTTGACAAACTTTTTCATAATTTCTATGTCCCACGTTTGTTAAAATAAAGCGATGAAAAAACGTTTCACATGATTTAATCAATTTCATTAAGATTTATTTTATGGGTGAAATTATAATAATAATCTGTCACTGTAAACTGACGATTTCTACACTTATAAAGCCCATGTATAGTCGCATCATGACCATTCTTCAAATTGGTCATTAATCTTATTTGATAGCTTTTCAAAGTTTAATTAATGGATTTCTGATGTCTGACATTCATCAGATTAAGTAAACTGCTCTTCTTTAATTCGTGTAAGAAAGAATTTGAATTATTTGAATGATACCTTCATCTGGCGTTACTTTCTCGTGTTTTCTTGGTCGTCTGCTCCGTAAACGATGACAGACGCGCCGTTGTAGTGCAAGGGAAGCGACTCTACATGACGTGGAGAAGCATTCTCGCGTGCTTGATGGAATCTGAAAATTGCTGAAAGTTCGTCGCGAAAATGTGCGAATACTAACAGCGGAGAGATTCTGTGATTTTGCGTATAACAGTCTTTAACTTAATCTTATTTGATGCAGAGAGAAATAGCTTTGTGGACACTGTTAGCCAAGATTTTACAAAAGGTTGCCAAGGGTGTGTGCTCTAAGGTACTCGGAGCGCCTTATTCTCCGTGGTCTAATTTCTGCCTCTGAAAAGGGAATTAGAAGAAAGAGTTCTAGCCATTGCAGAATAGCCATGACACAATTTCCAAAGATATGCCTTTTTTATGGATTTGTGCGATTCCAAAGGAAGCAAATTTCTGCGATAAATCGTCTGCATATACGAAATGATTGCTCATTTTGTCCTTCAGTTAACATTAAAATTTCTTTTCATAGAAAACAGCCGTATTTTCTAACAAGCACAAAGATGTTCCACGATGGCTTTAAACGGCATTCCTTCAAATCCATGACAGCTAGAAATAGTTCTTCTCTCTCATCAGAGACAGCTAACGAGAAGAAAGCAGCCATAATCCAGAGTAGCTTGCTGAAACAACGTTTCATCTATGTCCAAACAAGCGTTGAAAGATGGCAAGACATACCAGGTGGTGTATTCCTGGACACTGCTTACCTTGACTCATCACCAGGAGACAGATTTAATCCTGGAGAACCGGTAGTAGTCGGTCTACATTCCAGTCCTGGTTCTTTCTATGACTTACAACCATTATTGGATGCCTGTGTAAAATCAGGATGCCGCGTTTTAGCACCATCCTTTCCAGGTGTGGCATTTATAGTTGCTGATCATCTCAGTTTACATCAGTCCATCTCTCTTCTTTTTTCTTTTCTCTTTCTTGTTACTAATTCACTCATTATCAACTTTCAAACGCAAAAATCATCTTCCCTCGTTTTAGACATTCAAGCTGTACCAACTACTAACTACATACTAAACATTTGAGTTCCAGTTGGCAGATTCCTTCCAAGGTTTTTTTTTTTTTTTGCTTTCTCTGGCTAGACAGTATGTTGTGTTGTTGACAGTGGTTTGCCTATGCTTGTTTGGCAATGGGTTTCCATGTAGCAGCAGACGATACTAAGCAGAAGAGCAATGATTAATCTACAACATACAACTCAAAATAAAGAATGTCTTAGACCACAGATACCAAAACAAGCAAAATGTCCATAACAGACACCACTTTTTCACCTGGTGTTAATCACTCTTTACTCGTGTACATTCTCCAATCACATTTATTGTGTACATTGAATATGCTGTGTTGCAGGCCATGGTCTCACTGAAGGTGTTGAGAAACAATATGATGATGTGTTTTCACATACCACAGATGAAAAAGCTGAGTTCATAATAGATTTTTTAAGCAACCTTGGTGTAGACAGGTAAGTGGTAGAGATAATGGTATATTCAAATAATTCTTGTTACTGGTCATTTTGCTAGCCGTAAATACCTGAGATTTAAAAAACAATCTTTTTGGCTCTACTTGTTTCAAAGTGAGAAAAAGCATGTGTATTTTTGTATGCAATCATATGTAATGAAGTCCTGTTTGGTTTGTCATGCATTTTTAGATAACATGAGTGCTGCAGCTTAAAATTTCAGCATTGTTAGATTGCACTCAGTGTTTGTTTCAGATCATACATAGTTCTTGAATTAACATGTTTTTTTGTGAAATGGGGGTTGTTCTTATAAATCAGTAATTAGCAAATGTGTTTTTAAAAGCTGCACTTACATGTGAACAAAGCTTTACCATGTTGATTTTCTTCTTCCATACTTTAAAGAAGTATGATTGTTAAAAGAACCTGGTTCTCTCCTTCACCAGGCAGTCATGTCTAGTATTGTCTCTGCAGTACATGTGTCTCTTGCAAAACTTGATCTTTTGAGCCTGCCTGAAGCTTTTTTTTTTGCACTTATTAGATGTTCTGGGCTGTGCTTGTACTTGCTGACTTGTGCTAGTGCCTTGCTTTTCTCTCTTCTCTTGCTAAGGATTTCTGTTATTTGCTCCATCTTTTCTGTTGATGATGTTATCATGGTGCCAGTGATTATTCTCAAAGCTTGGTTCTGGACTTTGTCCATGGTCTGTTGGTGTATCTTGGCTGCTATCATCCAATAGCTTGACTCATATTCAAGGTGGGGTCTTATTTATATTCAAGGTGCCGCTGGGCAATGAAGCTGCTTACCTCTTTGAGCTGTACCCTGTTCATAAAGACCAAATGCCTTTTTAAAGAGATGCTACAATACTTTGATAATAGTACCCTCAGCAAACTCCTAGTCATCTTTAAGCCAGGAAGTATTTTGCAGTTTGTTTCTATTTCTTCTTTTCTTATTTTGTTGGCTCTGAGGGATGGTGATATCACTTACTTTTGCATATGCTTGAGCAGATGCATTAGCAGTTTATTCAGTCAGTCCCTTTCCTTCTTCTTCAAGTGTGATCTTGTGTTTTAGTTAGACTCCATAAGTTGGTGATGTCTCACTCTTTGTGTTCAAGCTTGTGGTCATTTCTCCAGCTGCTTCTTTTTAGTTTCAGTTCAGTTCTCAGGAACTTATATTTCTTGTCATGAAGCTTGATATTGTTTTCTTAGCTAGGAGAGATCTTGGCCTTCTCTCATGATTTACTGAGCTCATGTGCCGTTTGTAGTTCACTTGTTCACCATGGTGTGTAGGAGGAATGTCATCCATGCAGAATGCCAGGTCTGGTGGTGGTGTTCTGAGCCAGTGGTGTGAGTAGAAGGTTGGTGTGTCTGTGAAATCGCTAACAAGGCTTCTATATCTTCTCCTCACTTGTCTAGGGTATCATATCCCCATCTCTGAGATAGGCTGTTAAAGTTTCCAGCAAAAAGGAAACCACTTTTGGGGACCAGTGTTGAGTGCCAGCATGTTATCATTGGAGCAATAATAGTTGACTATATTGATGATGCTGCCTTGAGTAGTTATTTTGACTTTAATGTACTTCACATAATTTGTGTATTTTCTGCTTTCACTGACATTCAAGTTATTTCTAAGATCATCACTCCACCCTTCCTCCTGCCTTGTCTATCACTCCAGAAAGTCTTGTACACACTGATTTTAAATGAGGTTACCTAATGCAATGCACCAACTGTATCCACTGTTGCTGTATGTGTGTGTATGTAAAGATAAAGAACTTAATTCACTGTAGTCAACATGTATATGTGTGTACTCATCTGTATATTGCTAGTGCATGTGCCTTTATAGATCTTACCTGTAATTGCCCTTGTGGATTAAAAAAAAAGTTCTGGTGGTTGACCCAGCTATTGGATGAGTACCTGATCCATTTAAAAGGAAAATGTTTGGGAAAAGGCAGTAAGAGAGAGGGAAGCTGAGCACCATCATCCTCACAAAAAGACCTGGCCTGAGAAAAGTTCACTTTCTGACACCTCATTCACCAATGACCAGAAAGTCTGGGGACTGACCATGCTTTATAAGCTTAATTTTTTAGTGGACCCCCATTGCTTACTCCAAATAAAATTCTTTTGGGGTTGGAAGAGGCTTAGAAAAATGGATGAAAATTACTCATATGAAGATAAGGGAATCTGGTTTCATTAACAAGAACTGCAGAATATGATAGTATAAATCAATCCTGAACCTGAAGTCTGTTGTCCTTTAGTTTTGAATTATTTCATGTCTGGAATGCCCGTGCAATGAGCAACAAATAAATTAAAATTAAGTCTTACCTTAAATCTTCTTCAGGGTGGACCTACTTATTGCCCATGGGGCAGCTTGCTATCCCGCCATGCAATTAGCCGCAGGAGCAAAGACATCTAAAATATTCAAGTCAGCTGCTTTTCTCTCTCCATGGCCACACCAGCCTTTCTAGTAAGCTGCCTTCTGATTTTTTGTGTCTGAAAGATCTGTTGCATGCAGGTTCTTGGCATCATTCACTTGATTCAGCCTTCTCTTTACATATAAAGCACAGTTTTCAGCGCTACATTTTCTTTCCATAATTTATAGGTACTTTTCATGTGAGTTTTTTAGCACAGTAAAACCAGCCATGATTATTCTGATCTGCTTAAGTTTACAGATAATTATGCAGCTTGTAATGACAGTGTCAGATCAACTGGCAACATTTAGAAGAAAAAAAAATGGATTAGTGCAACAAATAGGACGAACTAACAACTAATGGAAACCACTTCCATTAATTACTTTAACACTCTAGGTGAAGGATTATATGCACAGCAGTATTCCTTTATTTATGTTACCTGTTTATTTGAACATATTACTGATTGTCTAGGTTTGGGTTTTTTTGGGGGTTTTTTTGAACATTTTAAAACATTTATGGTCATGCAGTTTAACATATTTGTATTGAAATGTGTTAACCAAAATTACCCTCAGTGATTAAGGTTTTGCAATCTTTTTCTTAATAAGTAGATTTTGTTTTACTATTTTCTTCTTTCCCCAGTGCAGCAAGAACACAGAAGCTTCTGAAGTTACTCGGTGAGATGTGGGAGCGTCCATTTTATCGTCCTTTATCTCGTGCTCTCTCCAAACTTATTCCATGTGCAAGCCAGTGTAAATCTTTGCAACGAATGACTTTGGTGAACACTTTGAAAGTAGTTGACTTTAGTGAGGTTAGCAAAAATGATCTTTTATTCTACTAAGCGTTAGTTTGCATTAAACAGTAGAAAACAATAAAATGATCTGCTTAGATAAAATGAGAATAATAATAATAATAGTTAGGGGTTTGTTTCATTGTTTGTTTACTGACATATATTGGACTGTGTCTGTGTGTGTGTGTGTTTTACGTACATTTTGTGTACCTGTTACTTTATGTTTAATCTTTTTTCTTGTAAAGCACATTGAGCCTTCTTCTAAGTCGGGAAATGCGCTAAATTATTTCCCCTTATTATTATTGTTAATTAAACACTTACATCATGCAGCATCACAAAGGAGGTCACACTTTGCTGAGCAACAATAATAATGAAATGGCATTGAAAACACCAGATAACAATAATATGCTGACACCAAACACTTTTAGTCCCTGAGCCATAGGTCAAATAATGTGATAAGAACCATGCTAGAGTCTGGAAATGTTTTTGATTTAGTCTTCTGTATGTGTATGTGGAAAGAGGGGTACACTTTTGAAGCCATTCCACCTTTGTTCACATTTATCATGTTTTGTAATAACTAAATCATAGTACATTTCTTTAGAACTGAAGAATAACAATGTCTTTTTATTTTGTTTAGTTTTCTTTTTAATTGTGATTTTGTTTTTATGAATATGGTTCCTTTGAGCAGGAACTTGTTTTTATATTTTGGGTAATTTAGAAAGTATTGGAAAGTGCAAAAAATACACCAAATTAATAAGAGACCTATTTTACATTTTTCTTGAAGAACTGACATTGCATATTCCTGGCTTAACTCGAAACAAAATATGGCCTTGCAACTGTTGCGTTATGCTTGTCTCTTGAGCATCCTTGAATCTACCATTGTAATTTGTGCATTCTTATATTTATTTTTCGTGTACCTTTGCTATTATATGCATCATGTGTGCACAGCTGTGCAAGAATCCTTGTTTGTGCAAAGTGCTACTGCAAGAGAGGATGCCTTATACATACTATAATTATTATACCTTATTGTTATTACAGAGACATCTTGTCTTTGTCATGCCTTCCAGGTGGGTGGATTTGCCATCGCGATGGATGTAAAGAAGTATCCATTTGTGATGTTCTTTGCTGAGGATGACAGCTATATTCAGTCAAAATTTTCCTATGAGTTGGCAGACCTGATGGGTATTCAGGATAACAACATATATCACTTTACTGGACAGCTGCAAAAAGGTACTCATTTCCTCCTGAAACTTCATGGTGTGGTACATGTAGAAGTGTATTAGTAGTGGTGGTTTATTTATGTATACATGTAGAAGGTATTAATAATGCTGGTTTATTTATGTATACAAATGATCTAACATTTAGCTCTGCTGTATGCCTGCAATATTGCAAACAGTAATGGTTTGTTTGAAGTCCCACTAACAGAACACTCACTTGAACTAAAAAAAAATCTACAGTACCACAGGTATAGATCAGGGCTTATGTTGAGGCCTTTTCATTAAACCTGTGTGTGTTTTTCTTTTAATGGATTTTGTTTTGTTAAATACAGGCCAGATACAGAATTTTCCAGCTTGCTTTGTGTTTGACAAGGGTGGACAAAATGTTCATCAGATGTATTCGGGCATCATCACTGCTGTCATCCTTGAACTTCTGAATGCTGTTTACCCTAAATCGAGGTGATCAGAAAGGAAAATATCTGTTTTTGCCCATTTCCTTTAAAGTTTAAAAGCCCTTGTGTATATCTGTGTTTTCAGAATCTGTAATGCCTAAAAGAATTAAATGCATGTACATGTATGAAGTGTCATCATCATGTTATATAGTAACACTAGATCAGGTATATGATTTCTGTTACAGAAAACAGTGTAGCTTATTGTAAATATTGTACAGGTGTTTCCACACACCTGCAACTAACACATCAATAAAGATTTTGAAAATGCTCTTGTTCTGTAATATGATTCTTTTTTTCAGTTGTTTTAAAACTTGTGTAGTTTCTACAAGCAGCAAGTATTCACCAAGAAAATGCACCAGTCACAGAGAAAGACCACAGTTTTAAAATCCCACAAACATTTTAATTCTGTAAAACATTCCAAAAATTCATGAAGACAATTTTCTCAAATGTTTTACTCAGTATGCTTTTAAAAACAAAGTAAATAATAATTTAAAATATTAAAACATTGCTACAGAAACTAAGTCTGTTTGCTTAGACATGACTATCATTAACATGTACATGGCCAAAGCTCACAATAAGTAGCCATTGGTTTAAAATCCCCCCCTCTCAATCTCAATAACAAAGAGTTCTGAATAAAGAAAATAGTATTTTGTTAATGTAAAGAAGCATTTAGCATCATGGAAGTGTGGTATGACTCTCAAATTTAGGATAACTTTAAGGACAAAACTATTTTTTTCTTCATTATTTTCGTCATCTGGCACAAACACAAGCGTCCAGAATTTTAAGACAAACATGCTCGAGTTGTCAACCAAAGAAACAAAACAAAATATTCCCCACATCATCCTCTTTAGAGACAAAGCATGTTGGTGAGGAGGCTATTACTGAGCAAGTCTATTCACATTTTTAATCCTTGAATTTGCCAAGGTAAAAAATGGTTCCAGCAGATGCTAACCTTCTGTAGTGTTGCTGTAATTATTCCAAGAGCAGGATTTTCTGCCAAGTTTATAGAGCATAATTTATATTACTAATTTTATCCTTGGAATCTTGGGTTAAGAAAAATGTGGACTTAAAAAAAAAATCTAGGTTTACCTTTATAGTGCTAAAATGTCTTGCCGGTTTAAAAAGGTATGTGATCAACATTGTCTTTTCAAGGTTATAGTTTTATAGAAAACGAAAAAAAAGCAAGAACCTACTACCCTGATTCATATATAGCATTTTGTAACTTTTAGACTCTCAAAAGTTCGTGAGCAACAAAATTAGAACAAAAGTACTGGGATTTCCAATTGCCATGAGTTTTTTTAATAACCCAATGCAAATGCACACTAATGTCGCAAGATACATGATGCAGAGAAAAAGATACTATATTGAGAAAAGTGACAAACTTAGGCAGCCACCTGCAGATGTGTTTCACATGCATTTATACAAGGTATAATAGAGCTAATAGCCAGAAATAGAGTACCACTAAAATAAGCAACATCCATTAGTACGTACAGCTCTTGCGATTTTGTTTCTTACAGCAGTTGCATGCGGTATAGCTATGTTTTAACATGAGCAATATGGCATAAAACAATGGGAGTTTATCGATTTCCCCATTTATTGCACTTTAGATTTTTTTCCATTGTTTAAAAAAAACTCATGGTTAGGTGACATTATGCAATGCTATTTCTTAATGACATGTTTTGGGCTTATTGCTTCAATTATCATTTCGCAAATAAAATTTTGCAAGCTAGTAGGACAAACAAAATTACAGATACTCATAAAGGTCTTTATGGATAACATCAAATGAATTTAAAATGTAGTTTTCTTCCTTAGTTTGGAATGTGACAAACAGGAAAATTGTGTTACATATCACTGGACAACATAAATCTCTGCAGGAACCCTAAACGTTTTCATTCTATATTGGTCACAAGAGCCGCACAAAACATTGTCATATCCTTCACATAGTAGCTGTCCAATTTAATGAAAGGTTTCTTCAAAACTCCTCACACTTCATGGGTTTAGTCATTCAAGCTTACAGACTAAGCTAAAGTCGCACTTCCCTCCATTTCACACTCACACATGTATGCTTGAAAAGCTAGGTCCATTTACTGATGAGCGAGGCTACAACTTATAAATCACAAAATTGAAAGAAAAAAAATACTCAACTTTCTTGCAGGAATGTTCATCTCATATACAAACATTACAGCTCCATCTTTCAATCTTAATTTGCAGTCTCATCCTCATATTTATTCTCAATATTACTCATTCTTTATATCATACTCATATTGTGGATATTTTAAAAAAAATTGAATGTACAATGCCTTACAAAGCAGCCTGAATCTTTAATACCACAAAATCCACTTTCATCCTCACATGCATGCATAAACAGAATTTGTCATCAAACTTTCTTGCTCTGATTTATCTCACATACTATCCTGAATTATGTGCAGCTTAAATCTCTTTGCTCCCTCCATAAAATATAATGATACATTTCTCACAGATCTCTGCTCCTCATTACAACTACATAAAAAGTAATAAATGTTTTTGCCCTAAGAATTAATGTTTAAGTTATAAATATTTTATAACTCTTAGGAAAAGATGCTCCAGCCAAATGACTGAAAATGAAATGCAGTTCATGTTCATGTGTCTTGCGCATCCAGGGAATCAAACAGCTTGATACCAAAACATTCATGAGACTTTCATGAAATTCTGTGCATCAAATGAACCTAACAGCTCTGTACCAGACCATGCAAATGATCTGGATGAAATCTATGAAATCAAGCTATCACAGTTACAATGTGAACAAACCTCTGCAGATTTAACTACTTTCTTCTAAATGCAGCAAACCTGAGAAAAGGTAACAGAAAATTTATAATAAAAATGCTAAGGTCAGAAATGTGCATATATTTAAAAAGTGGTTTTTATCTTTAAAAATAAACCTTTACAAGTTGCCCAAATACTTATGGGTTAATGCTGGATACTTTTATTTACTAGAGTATTTCCCCAAAAACTGCTGTGAAAACAAGGTCCTGGAAGACATCAAAATAGCTTCCAAATGTAACCCATAATTATGACCCACATATTGTCAGCTTGTATTCTTTGGTGTATGTGCGTGTATCAAATAAGCATTTATTTTGGCAGAACTCTCTTGCTTCCAAAAGTTGTAAAATAATGACTCTCCCACCTGCACTTTTTATCAGGCTTCTAATACTTGCAATACTGATACAACTATTACTCTTTCTCACCCAACAGTGCTATTTAGAAATAGCAGCTAGTTGAGAAAAATCAGGAAGAAAAACATCTTCCTGGAATAACTTCCTGAAAAACAGACTAAGAAATAAATATCCTACAGCTTAAATAAACACTAATGTGTGGTATTGAGAAAAAAATAGTTTATCCTGTTACTACCTGAAATCTCAATGACTAAAATCCGTTCTAAGACATGGAGCAAGTGATGCCATTCTCTGGGAGGGTGGGGTAGGAAGGGTGTAAGGCCAATGAGATCTGGATGTGAGATTGCAGGTGCACATTGTGCTGGTGAACAGCTCAGCTGTCTACATTTTCCGTCACCATGAGGTATACAATGAAGACCAGGATGAGGAGTAGCACCATCATCAGGATGTCAGGGGAGATAAGCCAGAGCACACACCGTCATACAGTTGACAAGGGGGTTGATTTGACAGGGACAGTGGAGTCTTGCTGCTCTGTCACATAATCAATAGACTGCCGTTGCCTCCATAATCTCCGTTGTAAGGCCTCAATCTGTAACCCATCATGATATGCATATTCTTTAGATGGGCTCTTCTTTCATGATTCAGGTGGTCTGCGAGTCAGGAAGTTCTAGGCTTCAAATATGATAACTATTGATTTATGAGGACCATGAATTGAATAGATACAGTCATGGAATTGCACAGTCAAGTGTATATGTTGACAACAGTTATTTCTTTTAAGACTTTATGCTTACTCCAACTGAATTTTACTTCAAAAAGCATTATACAGACAGTTGTTTTGTTCTGATAGCAAGAGATTGTTGTTTCAGTGTATATAATGTCAAATTATAGACCAATTTTCTACACACATTATTTCTTCCTACACAAATTTAAGGGCTTGTTTTAGGCAACTGAACTGACTAGAATTATTCCTCTTTTTTTTGAGAGAGAGAGAGAGAGAGATTATTTCATTAGATACACATTTTGACAAAGAGCTACACAGAGAAAAAGATAGTATGCAAGTAACTGTTAAATTTTATAGTTTGATGCCATGAAATAAGAAATATGTAACTGTGTTAATAGTGTGACAAGATTTTTATAATTGATATCTTGTAAGCCATTGAGATTTTAAAATATCTTGAATACCAGCAACAATCCCTGACAAATGTTTGCAAAGGATGAAAAGATAGGGAAACACAGAGATCTTGTCATTTAAACACATAAGAATTAAAATTATGAGAATCAGTACCTTGTCACCAAAAAAGGAGACAATAGTGAAGATTACAAGGATTAAAAGAGCCAGGTGAGCCCAGAAACGCAGCCAGTCTCTGTAACGTTTCCTGCAATTAAAAAACAAAACCGGATAACAATATTCAAACATTCTTTTTATGGACAATGACAAAAACAGAATAGCTCAGGTGAATATGCTAAGTGAAAAAAAGGAGTGCTAAAACTTCAATGATATAAGATCAAATAAGTGGCCAGATCTGTGAAGAACCATAAAGCAAACTTAATGTTCTACATGTCCAAACCTCTAAAAGCAAAATATAATAGAAACATACCACTCTTCTAAATCTTTTACATGTAGAAAGCGGTTGCGGTAGTCTCTCGGCAGTTCAAACTGAGACTGCAATGGCAGGATAGACTCATAGAAGTCCATGATAACTGCTTTTACCTGTGGTAAAAGAAGAGCTCATGGCAAAATCTAGCACACTACATAAGTTTGGACAAGTTTCTGTGATGATTTTAGTAGGATAAAGTTTTTTTCCTACATTATAATGTAGAATGCCTATTTCAAAAGATAGAAAATGCAATATCTGCAGTGAAATTTAATTTTATATTATATGAGTATGTGTTCACTTGTTATCATTCTATTCATTGTCAATCTTGATAAAAAGTAATTCAAAAACTTTCTATAGAAAAGGAAGAGCTAAGAGCTTCTGGATTAAAAATACAAAACTTTAAGAAAGCAGACCCAGCTAGAATGTAGCTCTCAAATCAAAACTATTTCACATTTTGAGCAGAATAATACACACAAAAATGCACTTCTTTATGGTGAGTTTTAAAACAAACTTCATGACTCCTGTGTGTTTACAGTCTGTTACTTAATGTTGAAACAAAGTACAATAGACTTGTTGCATGCCACAAGAATAATGCACACAGCAAAGACACAGAAACTAGGCAACACAATCTCCTTGAAGATAAAACATATTAAAGACTAAACAGTCATTCTAGTAAGTACAGGGAAAATAATACTCACAGTTTTTGCTCCTTCGGTTCCATGTTCTATGTTATCATTAAGACAAATAAATTTCCTGCAAAGAATTATCAAAGAAAGATAAAGGGAAAAGCTAGGCAAATGCTAAGTTGAGTTTAACTGATAGATACTGAGGTTTGGAATCATTAACCTATTTTGTAAATGATTATCCATAATTGCATCAAAAACATTGTTTGGACCAACCCATGAAGGCTGCCATGTTTATAGTCTACTTTTCACACATAAAGATTGCTGGCGCCACAACTGCCATATCAAAACACGCAGTAGCTACATTGAAACTCTGTGTTCTTGTTTGTAACATTATACTATGTCAAACTAGGGTTCTCCAGTTTGCTTAACTTTTTATCACTGCACAATCTCCAAATCCAATATGCAGTGTTTTGAAAATCCTACTCAAGAGACTGACAGCCAGATCTTGCCCATGAGAGCTCAGAGACATCATTTAAACGTAACTTAACACTTGATTTTTTTTTCTCTTTCCAAATCTGTTGGTGTGTTAAATGATATGTGTTCCTCAAAGGAAAAATGTTCTCTGGAACAATCATATCACAAACAAAGCACAAAAGCAGTTTTTCCTCACTAAATCTGTATGTATAGATGCATACAATCATTACAAAGATTCATATCTTTCTTAGATTCATAATCTATAAATCTCTCATGTATTTCTCAAGAACTCAGGTGGAAACAAGCAATCACTATTAAATTTGTCCAAGAAATGCTCACTTAGGATTTTTACGAATGTCATCCAGCTGCCCCACAACCTTTGAGACATTGCCATGAATCATCTTAAAGGCCACATCCGAGTCATCCAGGATTGTAGTCCTAGCAAGACAAGAATTACAGCATTCTGTCAGCAACAAAGATGCAAGTCACTCTTTTATCACAATAACTTGAGTAAAACAAGAATATTTTTTTTTGATGGGAGAGGAGAAACAATCCAAGCAGCCAACTGAGTAGCTGCCAAGTATTTGATGAGACAACAAAAGAGAGCAAATAGTGCATGAACTCACTTATATTTGGGCTTGGGTTTGAACTTTTCCAGAACAAGGCGATTTATTTCTGAACAATTGGTGAAGAGAAGTTTGGTTACCTGAGGCTGTAGAATGCAATTAAGTCTGTCAGGGATTAGTATATAAACTCCCCATCCTTTCTCATAAAAGAATAATTCTTATCAAAATAAATTCCTATTCACACCCTTCTATTAAAAATATATACAATCTTAAGGTGATCACCATTTCTTTTCATGCTGGAGTTAGAAACCCATCATTTTTATCTTGCAAATACCCCAATTTCTTTACTAAATCATTTGAAGTTATTGAAAATGAAGCAATAATTTTACTAAAAAATAATTCTTTCATTGTTATATTATCAAAGATTCAACCATTAAAATGCAGAACACCATAGCATAAAACAATTTTCTTTTACCATTCTCAGAAACTAATTTCTTCCAGTAAACATCTCTGACACTTCCCCACCCTTCAAGACTTCACAAAAATATTTTGAAATAGAAAGCCACATACCATGCGTGTTTCATAATACTGTTCATTGGTAAGTGTCAGTGTCTGCTGAATATGCTGGTGCTCAAGGTCTGGTGGTAACTGGATGGAACAATTAATCAGTATGTTTTCCAAGCTGCTAAGCATCTGTGAACAGATTGATATTAATGAACAGGTTTTAGTCTTTCAAATCTGCCTCAAACAGAACTACATAAAACAATTCCTCAGTAACTTAAATCCAGGTATACATTTACACCTTTATAAATACATATCAACTTCACATGCACTTAAAAGTCCAAGCACGTGAATAGGTTCCTTTCTATCCCAAGCTGAAATATTTTCTCACCTCAAGGTAAAGTGGTAATTCATGCAGCTTTGCAGCAAATGTTCTGAGTTCTCGATCTGAAAGTATGCTGTTTAAAAAGACACTTTCAGCAAAGTTTCTTGGTGGAAAATGCTTAAGACAAAGAAATATAAGGAAAACTTTTCTTTTTAAACCATTTAAGTTTATAGATCTAGACAAAATTTCATTGTCATAACTACTCACCTTGCTGAAAAATGATCATTCACAGAATCATCAACAGTAATCACTAACCCTGAATGATCTGTATCCATCTGATCAAATATATCTGCTGCTTGGACTTGTACAACTGCCCCTTGCAGGTAGTAGTAATATGAAAACCCAAACTGCATGTCATTTGGACTTCGCACTCGATTTGAAGATGTTACTTCCCATTCACGAGGAAATCTGCACACATTTTCACACACACACACACACACAAATGTAATTCCCAATATCTTTGCTTATTCATTCTTTGAATCATCTAGGAAGTTTAGTCTGAAGTTTAGATCTTTAGTAAGAACTACATGACACATTCCAAATTATAGCGTAACTGCAAGCACTGACATAGATTTTGAAGGATAAGACAACAATGTCATTTCTCATGAGAGAGAGTGTACGTGTGTGTGGATGGAAGTGGTTATTTTCTTCAAATCTGTAAGTAAACAAGTATTAACATATTAAATTATTTATTTCTGTGTTTTCTTTTATGTTTATAAAAATTAGCCATACAATTTTTGTGTCTATTCTCTATAAAATGGCATTTGAATTACTGTGTCATCTTATTACTTACTCCAAACTTGTTAAAATAAATGCATAACATTTGTATCATATATACTTAAAGACCTTTTGTCAGAATATAAACAGATATGCAATAAAGAAACCAGTAAAGCAATGAATGACTATTAAAGAAGTGTTAACATACTCTAATTTATGGTACATTTTTATGCCAAAACTCTTGCTCAAAGACAAAAGAAAAATTAGCAAACAAACACAAATTCTAAGCGTGATTTAGTGTAATGCTCACATTGCCTGCAATTCAGCCATGATATTCTTGTCAATCATGTGGGGCATGTGTGCTGGTACTTTGCGGGATGCAAACCCAAATTGTTTGTTGTACAATCGATTCACATGCCGCAGAGAATCCCCAAATGTGTCCATCAACTTTCTGCCTTTGTGATTGTCCATCTCATACACCTTGGCTTGCTCAAGTTCTTTCTGTTGCTACAAAACATGGAAAGATATGCTAGCATATAGCACTATAAAAAAGTATGAAAAGTATGTTAATTGATAAGAAGAGCAAAGGTATTGTTGAATTCATCAAAATAACTAATGTGTAATTTTCAAAATGATGGTAATGAAGTTTTTTCAAGTATACCACTGAGTCACAATACAGACATTTTTCTTTTTTTAATGCAAATGGTGAGTTATGTGAGAGTGACTAGATCATGATTAAATTAACTAAAGAAGAACAAAACAAGTGACCTTATTCAATTTGTTAAAGACGCCTTGCACTTCCCAAGGAAACCCTCCTGGCAGGTTTCTTCCATTCTCTTGAATTAACTTCAGGAATTCTTCATCTGTAATCTCTGCTGGCATTTCATCCACCTCATTAGATCCTCTAGCCTTAATGCTTTTCCTGACATAAGCACCATCATCTGCAACCGCCATCTCTTTCATACTTTCTCTGCTCTCACCACCTTCACCAAGCAGACTCCGCTGTGTTTTCATATGCCTTTCCTTTGCAACATCTTTCAAATTCACAAGTCTGAAGTTTCGATCTGCAGTTTCAATATCCATGCTTCTGGTTGCTTTGTCCACTTTGGTATCCTTTTGCTGAGAATGCTGGACTTTCTCTGAGAGTTGCTCTCCATCTTTTGCTACATGACCAGTTTGTCCTTGCTGAAGATTCATTCCTTCTTTTGGTTGCCCAAATCCACCTGCTTGAAAATCTATTTCTAGAATATGTTTATCTTCTTCAACTGATCTCTTCCCTTGCTGCCAAGCATTAATCTCTGGGCTAAATTTATGATATATATCTTCAAGTGCTATCTTGAACCCTATTTCAGTTAAGTCCCCTAAAAAAATAAGGAAAAACAGAAAAAAGCAATTCATGAAATTTGAAGTACAAAAAAAATACTACGCCAGAATGTTGAAGTTTTCATTCTGACATAGTATTTAGTCTTCTACTGCTACACATATACATCATAATGTAACAGATGAACTCAATGAACTGTATTTGCAGCAATATAAAGAATGTTTTTATCACTGTACTAAAACTTTGGCTGCATGCCCGAAGCTACCTATGTAGACTAGAATGCTAGCAAAGGAAAAGTGGGCTCTAGACTTTCTGCCTCGGCAGAGGTCCTCACCATCAGCATAATCAGCTTGTAGCTGGATTAAAGTCTCTTGAAGTTTGCTGGAAAGGCCGAGAAGTGTCAGGTTGCTGCTGATGTTGAAAGGAAACGCCACTGCACTGTAACTTTTCTGAGTGAACAAACTTGCTTGTGGTTCCCTGGGGAGTTAACAAAGATTGGCTCTAAAAAAGACAGATACTTAACATTTCTACTCTCAAATAACACTTGCTAATTCAAATAAATGCTGAAAGAAGTTCTCACAAGGTCTCACTTTTCTGAGGCATCCTTCATAAGATCATCATCATTATCCCCACCATCATCATCACTCCGTTAACTAGCAACAGCTGGACCCAGATCTAGCCCTCCCGCCCATGGAACCAACCCACTGGTACCTGTCACTGGGGTGCTTGATGAGATGCAGCAGCAGCAATTCATACCAACTGGGCCAGTCTTGTGAGCCTGTTAGTAGGTCTCTCATTGGGTGACCTGTCCATTCTTTCACATTCACCAGTCAATACTATTTTGTTTACCTCAATCTCATCCCTTTCCCATGCGTCCCTATCATCTAGTGACATCGCCAAAACTAACCAGTTTTTGTCATAGCAATGGTTCCTATGAGCCCACCAGGGTGATGACTGCATTGCATACAAATTCATTCCTTCTGTGTTCCTTGTACAAGATTCAGAATAATCTCCTAAAGCACTTGGTTTTAAATTCCTGGATTTGCCTCTCTGTCTCAAAGCCATACAACAGGATAGGGATAGGGAGAGACTTGTGCAGCTTGTATTTTGTGACAAAGCTGATATTTTCTGCTCAGCCTTGTCATCACTGCTATGATCCTGAGATGCATGTCCACCATGCAGCTGCCCTCCTTGGAAATCATTATGCCCAGGTACTTGAAACTGTGTACCTCTTCATGTAGATTTCTGCTTTTCCTTGGCAGTGGTATTCACCATGACTTTACTCTTATCTGTGCTGATCTCCATCCCGTTGTTCACAGTGTTTGCAAGCTTTTTTGTGAGGTCCTGTTACTGCCTGCAATATGACTGATGTCATCTGCAAAGCATAGGTCTCCCTCTGATGGACACAGATGTGAAACAGTCCTGGAGAGTGTTGTGCATGATGTTCTCCAAAAAGATGTTGAACAGTGCCAGAAACAGAAGGCAGCCTTGGCAAATGCCCACTATGGTTGGAAAGAGCTCTTTCATCTGGTTGCTAAGGAGAACTGAGCTCTTGAAGTCCTTTGAAGTTACATATTTCTCACTCATCAAGCCCCTCCTTCCGTAGCAAAATAATCTTGTTGATGCTAGATTTAAAGTGCTTCTGCAGCAAGATGTCTGAACCACAACCAGATTCTTTATAAGATGCTACATACTAATTATTAATTCAGTCAGTAAACAATACCAAATATGTGTAGCCTGTTTGGTCTGTTACTCTAACACAACTCAATTTACAAACTCCAGCATTTTTTTTTTCTCACTGATGAACCACAAACAGTCAAAATAGAGTTTTCAAATTCTTCAAAAATTATCTCAACACATGTTTGGCTATTTATATATGTAAGGTAAATGTCTCAGCCTCACAGCCCCAGAAGCAGTAAACAGTTAGTGGTTCATGTGAAAGGTGAAACTCAAACCTCTCCTTCTTTACTACCCCTGATAAAATAAGGTACCTATTTCTTCTGGATGAGTAAAGGCAGGCCCAAACCAGTGTTCTGTACAGCACACTTAACACTAGGCTACAGTGCATTCACAAAGGATGCATGCATGCAAAGTCATTTAAAAATGATCTTACAACAAATGTTTTGGATATTCTTTGAAGATGATGTCTGATTCTTCAGCAACATCAACTGAGGACACATTGCCTTTTCCCACAGTTTTGGCCACTTTAGGCACAGGTCTTGTATCTACTGATACAGTGAAATTTAGCTGTACAGCAAAGAAAAACTGCATTAGCCATTTTTTTTCAAAATCTCAAGTTGGTGGAGTATACTTGGTCTTAAAATTCAGTGTTCACATTAATAAAAATAAAGATTATTCATGACAAAACTGAAAAATAAAATATTATTCTTCCTACAAGCAGACAAAATATGTTAAATATTTCTTTATAAATGTAAAATGTAATGCCAGAATTCTCATGAACTGGTTTCTACTTTACTTTTTAGATATCTGCATAGTGCAAAAGCCAGTAATTTTTGTCTCTGTACTCCAAATGACATGCATTCTCTCACCTGAAATTTAACTGGTTCACTGCCCCGCTGACCTTGCAAGAAAAACTCAAGGTCTGTGGCATTGCGGTTGGGATAAAGGATTATTGTCAACACCTTAAACTTGTTAGACACAGCTGCTGCTCGTACAGTGTCTGATGGCTTGTGCTGTGCAGCTGTCAATTTACCATCTGACCGAAGAAGGTCTGTGAGATTGAAGTAGCCTAGTGTTTCTCCTGTGAACATGTTCAAGACTATTAAGTCTGGTTCAGAAAGGTATACATGACAAAGATTCAGGCTATACCCACATTTAATTAATATCATCTTATAACACAAATGGTTACCATCATTCCAGACTAATAAAACATTATAAAACTGATGCTGCTCCATACAAATATGGAAATGGACTAGCTAGCTCTGAGTCTACTATTTGCTGCATGGGGTTGCACCATTAAGAATTTATCACAAAATAATTTTATTAGTTTCATAACTAAGTGCTTGATAAACTCTTACCACTAAGTATAATATATATAAAACTTCTGTCTTCTAGAACGTGCAAAATTGAGAGATACATTTACTGATAGTCACTTAAGCCAACCTTTAGGAAACACATAATATTGTTTCTCCACTGTCTCTGGCTTCAAAATTTGACTGTGCATCTCATGAAAGTGCTGTGTTCCACAGTCACCTGCGTCATAGCCACAAACCAGATTGTTGCATGCCTGACACAAAAAAGAAAAATTATGATTAAGATAATGAATATGTAAAAACTATCATTTGTGGAAACAATCACTGTTAAATTGGTTGTCAACAGTGTTGCACAAAAAGTATGTGAAATGAGAAAAGAACAAAGATATAAAGGTATGGATATAATGTACACTTCTACATTGTATCTCTTGTGTCAGATTACAAATTTTACTTTTTTGGTTTCCTGTTGTTAGTTTCCCATCTTCTTACAATTCCTGTATGCATGCAGACTTGATACACACATGTACATGCCCATACACACGCACATGCATGTGTAAGCGGTCAACAAGAGTGCATAAAGACATGAAAATAAAAAGCCTTACCTGATCACAGTACTTGTCAGCAATCCAGTTATTGGCACAGCCTGTGTGACAGTAATCTGCAACACATATACTTGCATAAAAATAGAAGCATCAAGGAGCACTGCTTGAGAAACAAGTATGAGACTTAAATTTACTGGACAATGAGATTCATTTTATGTCCTAAAATGCAATAAACCTCTCTCTTTCAACTCTAATATATTCAAGTAACAAAACTTGCTTTCACACAGACAAGATAGCAATATGTGTTATTATTTAGTTTTGAAAAAATAAATAATCAGGCAGCATTGATTTCAAAACCTTCTCCAATTAAGTTTCTATTTCCACAATAATCAATGTTCAAACAGTATATACATATTTCCATAATTTTGGCGAGTGTTTCAGGTGGCTTATAACTATTTTATTACAAGAACCATTCCAAAACAACCACAAATATCTAACACACCCACAAATATATTTGGGCAATTTAACAATAATGATCATTCACAACACCCTACAATTCAGAGTATCAGCACAGCCAGTTTTCATAATAGTACAGGCACAATAAAATTTACAACCAAAAAAAAAAACAAAAAATCACAGCATCTGTCTGGATTTACCTTCTGGTTTCTGTGCTGGACGATCAAAGACAGCATTAAATCCTGCACCTAGTTGCACTTGCCTCCCAGATTTACCTGCAAGGTACAGAAGTTAAGTGAGTTGTCCCAAACATTACTGTGTACATCAGTAATCACATCTGAAATTGGAGCAAACCCGTAAATGGTAACATTTATCAGATTTAATTTTTCACAGATATCTTGAAATGAATGCAAGCAGAGAGAGAGAGAGGGGACAAGAAAATACTTTTTCTTTGGTTGAAATCTGCTAAGCAGAGGGGAAAAACATTATGCAGACTCTTCACATAGCTCTCCAAAAACTACTATTGCAATAATATAGACCATTTATAAAAGATACTCATAGTGTGCTTCAAACATATGAAGCACAAGTTTTAAAAGTCTCTGCAGCATATACCAAGATGATAAACAGAAGCACACCATGTTAGTAATATCTTAGTGATGATATTACTAACCAAGACAGTCTCCTCCATCCCAGTCACACTCAGAAGAGTTACAAGCCTTGTCACAGTAACCATCTCGGATCCAGTTGGAGGGGCAGCCTTCATTACAACTGGGAACTGGCCATGTCAGATATAACTGCAATATATCATACAGACCTTTCTTAGTCAGCTTTAACTCCAACACATAAGACTAAAAATGGTGGTACATGTACATACACAATTATAACAAAATCTATCTTATACTTTTCTGTGCTCTTTATCTCAAAAAACCTTCTTAATCTGTCTATAATATTTTAATTTGCTTGCATCAATCTATGAGAAAAAGAGAGTGGATTTTATTGGGGGTAGAGGGGGGTGGGCAAGCTTGGATAGATGGGTAGGAATTTTGCTACAAATACCAGAGACAATCATAAAACTGTGATGGCTTTAATGAATACTTCATTACAGAATTTTTAAGACGAATGTTTACAAATATAATTTCACCTTTTGTCCTGTTGCATGACTGAAGAAATCTTCAGGCCAGACCTCTGTGCCAAACATGACATCATCATTAAGATAAAGAAATTTGTCTGACAATCCAGGAATGCGGTGAAGGTGGGATTCTATAGCTGGAGAACTGAACGTTGGGAGATGACTCTTGTTTGGAAAAATTTCCTAGAATCAAAAGATATGGGAAAGGCTTCACGTAGATGGATAACATAGGGATTTTACTTCTGTAAAAAAATAGAGAGACATGGCAAGCCATAAAACTCTGATATTCTGAAACACAGTGACAATGCACAACTCTCAAAATATATTTCTGTGTATGCACAAAGATAAAAAATGAGGTAAGCTCCATTGTGTCCTAGCTGGCAGAGTAATATTCTCATTACAGAAATCAAATAAAGTTGAAGATACTTTTTTATCCTAGTAAGCTTGATTTTAAAAAAGCCTGTCAGATCTGTGACCACAAATATTCTCACCTCATGTGTGACTATTGATATGCGAGGACAGTCTAAATTCAACCAATATGGAATCTGACCATTTGTTACAACAAAAACGTGTCGAATCCATGGTGCAAATTTTTCAATTGATCGAAGTGAGTAGCGAAGTTCCTGCCAACACAAAGGCAATCTATGAATTTTCATGTTTCCATCTTATAATCTGCTCCACACTCTCTCGCCCCTGTTTCTCTAATTGTGACAAGTAACATTACAAATAGGTAGAATAGCTATGATTACTATATTGTCAAACTGCTAAAATTAAAAACAGGGATATCATTATTTAATAACATTTAGACAGCTTAATCACACGTTGTCAAACTTGATGACTGTTTATGTGTTGAAAAATAATCCTTACCTCATTGTCTTCAAATCTGCTGCTTGAAATATCTTCATCCCTTGAAAACTAAGGAAAAAACTTCTTGTTAAATAATGTATATCAACGAACTCTCCCCAGCACACACAAACACATACACAAGCAGGCCCATGCACTTACACACAAAGCAGTGTTATGTGAACACATGTAAAATCAACCAGTCACTTACATCAGAAAGATCCCAAACAAGTCGGGCCAGGGTAAATGTGGGTGTCTTCCCTTCTATTGTAAAATTCTTGAGCTGCAGAACCCATAAATATTTATTACATTTATCAGTCAACACATTCAGGTTTGTAGACTACTGTATTTATAAAGATTAACTATAACATCAGCTTCATGTCACAATTCAATTTTTCCTTCACAACAACAGCACTACAAAAATAAAATCATTTGTCATTCAAAAAGCATAATTAACAAACATATACATCTGCAATGGTCTAAAAGTGTACTGCAAATGAAAATTCGCTTTCTTTTATTTGATGGAAATCTTAAAATACAGACATTTAAATTTCCAAATATTCAATCCTAAAACCTGAAAAGAGGTAACTATAAGAAATGGCTACCAAAATCACTGGGTAATCTATGATGACAGTTTTTTCCTTTATCAACAAAGACACTCACATGCAAGACGGCCTCTGTCTCCTTTGCCCCTGCCATGTGCAGCACTGCGACCCCTTTATCAGCATGCAGTTCAACCTACCAACAAACCTCTGCAAGTTTGGCAAGAATGGCCAGATGGCATTTTTATGACAATTTCTTGGCTTAACAGTTCATCTTCTTGTTCTTCTTCCCCCAAGAAATTACTAATATTGTTAAACAGATGAACTCTGTTCCAAATCACATTCACCACTCTGATTTGAAGGCTACATTTAAATGTTCTCTGAAAGCACACTTGTTCACTAAGTACTATCTCTGAATTACTATCCTTAACTCCTTTTGCAATATTGTCTGTCATGTTAACCATTATGTAATGACTCATCTTACATCTTACCTATATCCCTTCATACCTTTATCTATTGCTTTATGTTCCACTCTTGTATTTCACCTTTTTGTTTGCCTATACATATCTCTCCATCCACTGTTACCTAATATTCATTTATCATTACTGGTCTGTGCAGACAGTGATCTATCTTAGTTGTGATGCTTTGCATTACAAGTACACATGATTATTATAGTTATGATTTCTACTGATGTTAAAATAAAGATATGAGAAGGAAATTTTCATAATAATATAAATAGTAATTCATATCATGTCCTTTCAATCTTTGAATCCCTCCTCTTGGTAAACTTTTGATGCCTTTACCTCTCCCCACAACTGCCACCAATACTTTGTGAGTTTTTGAGTTAAACTAATCACCAGTTATCATTTGACATCTGTCTGATCACGAACTTGTATTACTGGACTACTTGCAGCGGATTTTTTCCAGTTAACTACTAAAACGAGGCTAGTGTATACAAAGCTTTCGGTTTAGTCACATTTTTTGTTAAGACTCGCCAAGACTAATAGCGGAAAACTTTGCAAGAGGCTAAGCGTTGTCTCAGCAGACAGACAGCAGTCCACCTATACATGTCCGTGGTCTGATCATTAGCCAAATACCTGTACCACATTTCTTCTGTGTTCTCCTGGTAGAACAGATAACAGTCTATCAGAAGTAAACTCATTAGGAAATCCAGTCATAAGTATAGAGTCCTTTGTCGCCATAGCATGAGGAAGTTTGGAATCACTTGTCTAGGAGATGAAAACACAATATCAGTTAATGGTGCAAGCTAGCAAATAAAAAACTTAATGGTTAGTTAAAAATAAATTAATCATGAATGATTTGTTCCAAATCCATAGCTTGAATTCTACCTCAATAATGTATATTATCAATATTATCTGCAATACACATCAAAATTTTCTTGTCAGACTTAATTTGATCATGAAAATATCCTACTATAATTATAGCAAGACACCGCACACAGTGATGTATCAATCTACTGCATCTCATAAGAAAATTTCCCAAGAATTCCACTCTGATCAAAATGCTATCCTGACTTAAAACCATAAGAGTATATTTGCACAGGAATAAACCATAACAAATGTAACAAATGAAGTATCCACAATGCCTGAACTGTTTGCAGCTCTTTACTCCTCAAGGCGTAACAACAAATAAACTAAAATAAACATGCCTGAGCTAGTTTTTTAATGTGTGTGTGTGTGGGGAGGGGTGGGCGACTGAGTGGGCAATGGGTGTTTTACACCAAGCCATAGCAAGGCAGCCAGCCCTGTAAACAGATGCCACATGCAAAGAAAGAACAGCATGCCTCAGACAAGAGCTGAACCCAAGACAGCCAACCCTCACTGTATTGGTGACAGGCACTAACCTCACTGTGGTGGTGATTTGTGTGTGGAGTAGGTAAACGTGTTGGGGACAGGGAGAGTGTGAACCATGTGATGCAGCTATAATTATTTCATGGATACATTTCTGTAATTTATATCAATATAACTAAATAATAAGCATGTCATGTCATTATCACTTGGTGCAAATTTAGAACATGTATCACACTTACATAATAAGAATGTGTCAGAGAATAAGTGAGGTTTCCTGACTTCAGCTTCTGATGAGACAGAATTTCAGCTTTGAAAAGAATGTGTATGCACACACACCGCACAGGCACACACACATTTATGCACACACACATTCATGCACACACACACACAAAGTATGAATACCATGTTATTAGAATTAGATTGTTCTAATGCAGAATGTAGCTTTTGGTATGTCTTTAAATAGTTAATCTATTTTTTAAGTTGTTAAACATATTGCTCTTAAATATACATGTAAAAAATTTCTAAAAGCAAAATGCGTATTTTATTATTATGTGCATACAAGCAGTTTGATATCTACATCCTTGCATTTCTGTGATAACAGTAGTCTTGCCAAGACTAGCCTGCAAGGCCTCCTGGAAGGGGTCAGAAATACAGCCAAACAACACAAAAGCTGCTCTGAAAACATCAAACAGTAGATCCTCTCTAAATATCACAACCTTGTTGCAACAAACATCAACCACATCAACCCCAACAATGAACCCTATCAGTTGTGTTTTGGCTCTTAGGTCTCCTGTACAACTATGTAGGTCAAGGGACCAAACTTAAATGCAACCAAAACTACATGTCATCATAAACACACATATGGGTGTACAAGAAATGGAAAACATAAAAGACTCACAACACATATGCAATTAGGAATGATGCACACTCCACAGTGACACCTTACCCTGTTCCCAGGATCCCATTACCAACACTGTTAAGTTGGCAGGGTCCATTTGGCTCAAAGTGATGTTAAAAAGATGTGTCACATTCTCCATCAGCTTATATTTCTGCTTCAGCTGCTGGTGGCTGAAGTGGGATGGCAGGCCTGGACTCATTACTACAAGAGGTGCTGGCACGCAGTTACTGTAGGTGCACTTTGTGGGTCTAGACATGAGGTGTTAAAAAGTCATGATATAGATGTTGTTATTCCTATTAAATCATTCATTTTGTTAGTACAGTACATCAAAATAACAAAATAAATAATAAAAATATTATCAGTCGTTTGCTTGATAACAAGCTACTTTGTTTGCTTGAAGTCAAGAACCACGAAACATTTCAAGTTATCTAAAGTCTGTAACAAAGAAAACAATAGCACAAAATCTCTGGTATAGTCATTAGTTCTAATAATAAAAACTAGGTTTTGATTTTATTCACTGGCATGCACACCAGCATATTGTTATCTAGTTTTTTCCTTCACATTAGTTTTCAATTTACCATTCTCATTTTCAGCAAGTACTTTCAACTTTTATTCTAAGGATATTCTTTCAAGTCTGCAATAACTCAGCTGAAACAGTTTGCATCTGTGCATATTCTGATAGTTATACAAAGGTACAGGGTTGAGAGGACACTATAAGACCCAGTCTCAGAGGACAAAGGCAGACTGACAACTACATGCAGAGGCCCACTTCTATCTCGAACACAATTTCTGTCAGTTTGACCTCAGAGCTGATGCATCATTAAAAAAACTACGGGTTGTTACAAACATCTGAAATGGTATAAACTTCCCCATTTAGAGGGGAAACACAGAATCATCAGTAAATGCTATAGCACAGTATTTTTGCAAGACATGTTCTTTGAAATTTTTTTTTAATTTGTTATTTAAAAAAATTCCTTTTACAAATTGTATAACATTTTATTTCAACTTTGCATAGTTTGAACATCAATCATGAGTCACCAATACAAACAAAAGAAATACAAATTTTTAACTAAAGGATTACAGCTAAAATTAAATGGTTCAATCAAACACAATGCAAACAAAACCATGCACTAAAGCAATCTGACAAAAATTTTTTTTAACTTTGAACAATATAAATATTGTCAAAGAAAAAGCATTGGTAGCTCTAAAATTAGACACATGCCACATGTTCACATACAATGAATGAGTAATATATGTTTCAAGAAATTATGTTTTTGAATCATCTGGAACAGTAAAAAGTATTAGTTTTATTGAAAAAATTTTAACTCTCAGATAGAACAAGTATCTTGAGCTTGAAGTGAAAGATGCAAGAATAATGTAAATTGTAAGAAAGGGGCACAGAAGTTTAAAAAAAGGTCATTTTGAAAGTAGCAGGTGCATTCCTTGAAACTCTCTTGAAACTCTGCTTACAATGCAGATAAATATAACCAGAAGAAGCATTTTAGTTATAAGGTGGATAAAATGAGTCTACGCACATCCAAACAGCTATTCACATTACAGTCAATCTAGGCATAACAAATAAATACTCCTCACTTGAAGCAATGGTTCAGAAACTACTTTTGGGAGAGATAATGACTTGAGGGCTGATTTGAATATTGAGACCAGAGAAAAAAGTGTTTCACACAGAAAGGTAGAAGAATTAAATTCCAAAGCAGAGCTCTGTGACAAAATCATGATATTTACATCTGAAGCACTTTATGCTGAAGAAGCCATGTGTTGGAAGAAGAGCAGGAAGAAGGCAAGGGGGTGTAGACTGAGATGAGCAAAAGAACGTGGGTGCAACACTACACCTGTCAACATCTTATAGCAGATATTACATGCCACTTTGTATTTCACTCTTTCTGAGACTTGAAGTCAATGAAGTTGCATGAGTAGAGAAATGCATGGCTAGTTGTGTTATGCTTTAAAAATTAAGTGACCTTTAAATTCTTTGGCAAGCAGAATAAGGACAGCCAGCAAGGTGTGCATTATTCTAAATAATCTAGTCTTGACAGAATGTTGGAAGTAAGAATCCTCAGCATCCTCAATAAAACTATTTTCTAACTGAGCAAATCTTTGCCAGTTCATAACATTGTCCAAATTTCTTGACAAAAGAAGTGTTTATGTCTTGTCATTTCTGGATTTAAATTTCAAGACTTAAAACACATCTCTCTCAGAAACACCTACTATAACTCATCCTTCCTGTTGTCCTTTCTCACCACACTATCTCTGCATTCCTTCGTGTTCTTGTATTGCTTGCTAACCAGTGCATGTTAGTGTATGATATTAAGATTGTTTGCAACTGATTGTGACATCTATTATCGCTTAGCCTCTTTCCCCACTGCTCCCGATCTCTTGTGAATCACATCAAGCTTGCCTCTGTGTGGGGAAATGCGCTATATAAAGCCTATTATTATTATTTTAAATCAGAAGAACAAGTTGCATGACATGAACTGCTGTTTCAATTGACTGCTCTGCATTGCAAAACATAAATAATAAACTATAAGTGTGTGTGCATGTGCATGCACATTCTCCAAAACCAAAACACCATGCATAGGAACTATAACAATAAAAAATACAAATAGTATTACAACAGTTACAGAAAACAGCATAGATGCAATAATGAAATTAATAAAATATATTCTTTGTTTTCTTAAATATGTAAACAACCTTTTATTAAACAAATACCCTTCCTTTTTGCAAATGATTAGATACATAAATATTCTGCATGTCAGTTTGAGTAAAATACTTTTCCAAACACTTTTTTTTTTCAAAGATTTAACCAAATATAATAGGTTTTATTATTTTTATAGAAAGCACATCATCAGAAAATATGCAGCTCTTCATGGTTTTTTTGTTGTTTTTTTTTTAAGTCTGGTTTCTCCCATTCTTAGCATGCGATGTTAGTTTCAACAAATAAAAGACAACACCTACATAACACATAAAATTATGCAGGAAATAATGTATGCAAAAATTAGGCTTTCTGAATGTCTTTATTACTTACACAAACTTTCTTTGCATTTAAAGGGGTTTTGATGCAATTTAAAGTAGATTCCAAAATCTATCAACCATCATTTTGGTATGCCAAAATTCTGCTCCAGCAGCAGATTAATTCTTAACCATGAGTTTGTTACACATTACCATCCTCAAAGCTGTATGAGAATTACTCAGGCTCAGAATTTTATGTAAGAATGAGTAGCACTCACTTTTAACACTGCATTTATCAAAGAATGAATGCCCACAAGTTGCTTTCCTCATCAATGCACTGTCTATTCTAAGGCCTCTCAGAAAATAAATCCCCTCGCCATAACCATGAGATAGTGGAGAGTAGTCAGCCCACCATGGAATCTCAAGGATGGAGACAGCTGATCAGCTTACCAAACTTGGACCAAGACTGAGTGAGTGAATAAGACAGTGACTAGACATTAATCTCAGCTGGAATGCCTGTTAGGTACTTCAAAGAAAACTCTTTCAGAGCAAAAGGACATGGCCTTGGCGGACACTCAGAAAAGCCTGAAAATATAATTTAGTGACCAAGAAGATGAAAGAAAAAAGCAGAAGGGTTAAATGAGGTTACCCAGGGTGAAGTCTGGGATTATTTTACCTAAGATTAAAAGTCAAAGTAATCCTCAGAGTTAAATGTTATTACATAAAACTGCAAGCCTGAGCAACACTCCAGGTTGACACCAAGGAGGTTAAGCACGATCCCAACCATAGAGTGAACAAAGCAAGATAAATTAATGCTGCTGGGTGGACAATCATACAGAATAAACACTTGCCTGAACACACAGCTGTTTGTAGACCCCATAATTTATATATCTTAAAACATTAATGGCACATTAGCCCAACCATCCATGCATAGGCTTTAAGTACTTACTTGTAACTGTCATTTGCATTTTGCCTGTGTATAGAAATACAAATAAATGGAAATCTACCAGATCTAAAACTTCACTCATGTATTCCAGGGAGTCAAAATGTCTTTTTTATGTTTCAGGCTGTGTTCCAAATATCCGATTTGCTGCTTTTTAACTTTTGGAATTCAAACGTAAACTCTGAATAAGTGTGAAAAATACAAAAGTATCTGCTAAGCTCAGAGTTTGTGCAAATACACAAGCATTTAGATAAATGAGGTCATTCCAAAGAAATAATTTATTTTAAAATGCAGAAAAAAATAAAAATAAAAATTCATCACCATGAATTTTACCCAAGTCAAAATTAACCTTCCTTTAAGAAAAGAAATTGCTTTTAAAACATCAGCTTATCAGACAACGTAAAAACTAGCAGCCATGAATATTACCTGGACTGGTATTTACAGAAGACAAAAACTAAAACTGACATCACATTAAATGGATTAATATCCAATCCCTATTTGTATGTATTATTTGTATTAATTTAAAACGCAGTTAATCAGTGTAGGATAAGGTAAGTGTGGTTTTCTTGTCAGAAGAAATGTACTTGTGCACAATGAACTAAACTTATGCATTTGTAATAAATTTTAAAGTCTTAAACCAAAATAAAGTCTATATAATAATTTATTTAGGTGTCTCTAAAGAACATTCAAAGGAATGCAAAACAATTTTTTAAATTTAATATTTCAAAAAACAAATTTACACTACAAACTTAAAAGATTAAAGTATAAATTTTTTATGCCCTGCCACCTATGTATTTTCTTCCTTTTCCTTGTGAAAGAGTTTTCCCAGTATCATAAATCAGACTTTAAAAATGTTTGTTACTTCTTCTTTTTGGATACCAGTATTTAGAAACTCCTTTTTTTAATATGATAATGTAGTTATTTTACTTGGTACTGCATTCTTTATATTCATGTATATTTTATAATATTTCTTGTCTACAGCTGTATTTGTTGTTATCTTTATTTTCATTGTACTGAATAAAACAATGTTTAAGCTTATTTGGAAAACATCACTTCCAGTAATGTACCAATCTTTAATAGTGAACCCTATCATAATTGTTCCTATATAACATTCCTTCAACTCAAAAGCCTAGTATATGCAATAGTTCAGCAATGATGCAATTCTTTTACCTTGTCACATTTAGCTCTTCTTCCATGTTCTTTTTTAGTTGTCGTAGCTGCAGCAGAAGCTGTGGATCTGACCCATTAACCCAGGTATACACAACATCAATCGGAACTGGTGTACACAGCCTTCAAAAGAAAAAAACTATTCTAGAATTAACTAGTTTTAGTGCAATAATTGTAAGATACAGTTGGGTTATAAATGTAATTTAATATAAGTCCCTGCATAGGTTCCTTGTGAGGTTTTAGCAATTTCTTAATTATTAAAATAACTGTTTTATTGCTGGAATTTCATTTCAACAAGCAAACACAAGTCACCAAGCTGCCTTTGGTCACCGCTCATATATGCTTGTGTTATGAGTGACTAGAATTTTCCAGTAAATACTCTTGGGTGCAGTGTAATAAGAAGGCTCTTCAAACTTATCCACATATGCATAACTTCCATGGCATTTGATCAGCTTCCCTAACATAAACCCTAAAATCTGAATTTGGTGTTTTGGAGTGCAAAAATTTCTGTGTACCTCTCTCTGTATGATCGACCAGCAATGTTGTCACTGTAGGAGTTGAAAACAGCTGCATATTTTTCATGACTCCATTCCAAAAGAGCCTGTGATATAAAATACACTTTCAATAGCTTACTTGAAAATATACTAATACTAATAACTATCTTAATGTTTCAGTATTAAGCTCCTGTGTGTGTATATATATAATTTTTCAGTAACTGACATCAGTACCTAGCAGGTACAAAAAATTTATTGTTAACAATCATTCAGGAATTCTCTCTTGTCCGCATGGGGGTTGGGAGTATATCCAGCGTGTGTGTGTCCACCATCCTGTGGTATGATAGATTGGCTGAATAATTTAACATTATATCTGACCAAACTCACTTCTTTCCTATTCCTGGAATTTCAACAAAAGCAAATCTATCAAAGCCATAATGAAAATTTAAAGGATTCAGAGTTTGCTTTTAGGCCAACGTTAGTGGTTGATTCAATGAACAAAAATGAATTACCTCACCGAAGTGGAAAGCTGACACCGTTACCAAAATAAGTCCAAAAAATACAAGAAGTAAACCATATCTATGAGAAAGAACATCATATGTTCTTTTCTGTAAAATTTTCCACATATGAGGTTCCATTTCGATCATTCATAGTTAAGACGCTATTTGTCATTAGTCTACCAAGTGGGCGGCGCCATGCTGTATAAGTGCATGATGGGAGGGGCACGTGGCATTGTTTACAGCGGAAGTGTAAGTCTGCTAGTGGGTGTGGGTTTCATTCATTAACCATGACTTGATTTAACACAAAGTGATTGCTATTAAAACGTTTATTTTTATTTGGACTTGATTTGACTTGCATTTTTTATGTGTAGTTGAAATATTTTATTTAAATATTTCACAATGCCTTCAAACTTTACCGTCGCTTGAAAATCACTATTACCCTACAGTTGGAAACGTGTATGACAGCTCTTTTTTTATTTTCCTTACAGCGGAAATGTTCTCAGAAATTCATGACACCTATATATATATATGTTTACAAATGTTGTGAACATTTTTTCTCTTTCATTCACCCTCTCTCGATGCTTAGGAGCATTAGCCAATCACTTCATACCTTACAAGCGCTTTCGGCTAGTCTCTTTCAACCGCCATCTTAGATTTGGGACTGATCTGTGAAGCTTGGACAGGTGAGTCAACTGAGGGTCTCGTTGTAGAAACTTTATGAATGGTTTAGAGGAATAGACAGAATATGTTTCTTTAGATATGGAAGTGTGTTATTTTGTCATATAACCTAAAGTTCAAGGTCCAGAAGGAGGTGTGTCAGAAACATTGTCTTGTTTTGGAATGCATTGATGTCCGTGTCCCACGGTCCTCTATTGTACACACCCATTTTGGCCTATAACCAAATAGCATACCTAATAAATTTCGGTTTCTGTGACTAATCCCTCAGCAGTATACTAGTTAAGATGATAGTTGGTATTATTTTATACCGAAAAAAGTGATATTCTAACCTAGTTTAAATACTGAGGTCTACACCTAATCGTTTGTTGTAGTGCTACAGGTAGTGGTGGGTGCTGTTGTTCTATATGGGGCATCAGTGGCAGTTTTGCATTCGCCTGCAAATGATCTGCCCATCAAACTTCAGTGTGTGTGATTTCAATTATTTGCTCTTGGCAATGAATTACTGGAAGAAAAAAAAGTAAATTATGAAACACGGGAAATTCACGTTTTACTTTCAATATGTTTTCTTAAATATCGTAATTTTTGTACTATCATACAAGAGTTGTAAAGAGTTTTGTACTATCGTCAAGAGTTCATGCTTTTGTAAGCAACCGGTCGAAGTTGACAACTGCATATATGTTGTTTTTATTTAAAAAATAAATCTTAAACAAGGATAAGACATTTAATGCAAATAATTGTGAGGACTTGAAGCAAAGAATAACAAAGCAATGAAAATTTAAAATTATTTCAGTTAATTTTGTTTCATTGTAGTTAATCAGGGGAAGATAATGGGTCTAGTTTTTACATTGCTTAATTCTTGGAATTAACTTAAACTAATCTATAATAATAATAATAATAGTAATAATAATAACTGATATTTACTTTTTAAATCTTATGGAAGGAAGAAATATCCTTTTACAACTATACTGGACCATTCAGCTAACTCCATTTTGAGGTCTAGGCACAGATCAGATTTCATTGTTGCCTAGGCTGCAGCTTACCAGTCACAGGCTGTACTCATGAAGTGAGGGTAAATCGTTGGCAAGGGGAAATCAAGGAGAACTTGAGTAGTTATGACACACAGTCCAGACCCTGCGGATATTAGTGTATATTACTTTACACCAGGGAATCTTTGCCACAGCTTTATATCCAGGAGTAACACAATATCCACATAAACTGGACATGATAAATATAGAGACAACATGATTTCCCCAGGACAATAACCGTCGCTTCATGAATAGAGACCCACCCAGACCTGAAATAAAAAAGTCTTTGGTTTAGCTCATTGAATAACTTATGCCCTAACCTAATCCATTAACCACCAGGCAATTGTACCTCTCCACAAGGTTCTGCATTGTGTCAATGTATATAATCTGTTGATGAAATGGTTACATGCCATAACATCCATGGAGAATTTTGCAGTTTGGCAGGATGAATTAGATACATATGCAGATACCCTTTAATTTCTGTAATATTGCATATGATATTTAAAAACCCTTCAAAAGAGATAATTTTAGTGAGACGAGTTTTAAAGCTATTTTTGCTACAAAACTTTTTTAATTTATTAGGTCTGCATAGTTTTTTTTTTCTTGTTTAGTACTCTCCACTCATACAGCAAGAAGCTGTAAAGAGTTTCTTTATCCACAAAACAAAGACTCAGATATAGAAGTGGTCTTAAAAGTAGCTGCCTTGTAGTTTTAATTAGCACGATGAAAAAGTGCTTGTCACTGTCAGTCACCAAGACTCTGACATAACCATAGTTGCTAAGCTTCTAAAATGAGCAATAGTAATAGTTTTTAAAAGGTCTCCTTGTATTTTGCCTGATTAGTTTATTCCTAAAATTGATTAAAATACAGCGCAGAGAAAAAAATAATAAACAGCAGACAGGAGCAAAGTAAGATACCTCCAAAACTGTGTTATGTTTTTCTTTATAGTCTGTTTACAATTTCACCACTCGTTCATAGGAAGTTTTATAAATTAAGACGATAAGGAAGTTTTAAAGGTCTAATGTGCTGCAGTTTTTTCCTAATAACAGGTAATTCTCAGTATAATATTCTATTTCTCAAAATCTGGGTGATTATCAACCTTCCATTCTCAGGAATTGTGAAGGCTTATATCAATAAGAGAACAAGGATCATATGTTTATTAGGCATATCTGTGTAGTGACCTGTTACTGTGCAATGTAATGTTTAAAAGGTCATAATCTTGGCATCTAGGTTGTTGACCTTTTTCTTTGCATAGTGTTTGTAGGTGTGTATCTTGAAAACAGAAGGGTTGGAGAGCATTTGCCCTGATTTGGGGGGAAATAATATCTTACACCGAGTTTTACCCAGTCAGTAGTTATTTAGAAAAATTCTTGGAAGGAAATTACATTCTAAAGCAATACACATTACCAAAACATTAATTTAAAAAAATTTTGATTTATATTAGCCTTATTTCACAATTCATGAATATTTAGCTTAAGAATTAATCTACTTTAGCCTATGCACAGGTCTCATTGCATAGTCCAGGTTATCCAATAAATGAAAGACCAGTAAATACCCCATCATAAAGTAGAGGCAGACAGTTTGGGGAGAAGACAGCCTGCTTAAGAAAAAGGCCCAAATTATGTCAGTTTAGTTTGTTCCTTGTTGCTCCCTTGAGGAGCATAGGGCCAGAAATTATGTCAGTGTACCCATACTATTGTTGTGGAAGATTGCAGCTTGTTGGTGGTTTATATCTTTTCTTGGGCAGGTGATAAGTGGGACCGAAATGTTTGGGGAAAAAAAAAGTAGCATGAATGTCATCTAGGAAAGATAGTAGCTGATCCTTTTAACCCTGACTAATCTGTAGGAGTTAGTGCTTGACAGTGTGTGGGGAAGGGGGGAATACAGAGGGAAAGAGGTAGACAGAAACTCATTCTTTTGTTGACCTAACTTCAACTGTCAGGGCATTGCTGACTTAAAAAGATCGCTCTTGTGGAAAGTCAATCCCAATTACCTGGCATGTTTTGGTGAAGAGCTGTAGTGAGGAACAAAGAAACTTCAAAAATAAATGTGGGTGTGCCTGTGGATCAGCATACATTTTGGGCACGTCCCACTTACTCTACAGGCTTGTGACTCCTACTTCTTTCACCATGTTTTAGTGTTACTCAGTTTTAGCAGTATTACTACTGCTAAAACATAAAGAACTGAGAATTGGATATATCTAACCCTAATCTTTAAACAACTTGATACAGTGAGTTTGCAGACATATTTACATTTAGGGTACTATACTCTGTAAAAATATCCTCATGATTATTTCTTGCAGATTCCTTTTCCTAAGGCCCATAAACATTAGAAGGTTAAGTGTAAGTACATTTTACTACCATAATAATTACGCAGAATGTGAGGTAGGCGGGGACCCTTTCCCTTGTATTAATATTGGCTGTTGAAAAGTAGGTGAAGAATGTCCCTAGAATGCCTGTTGACCTGGTTTTTTGCAGAGTGCAAACTAAGGATGGTATAATGACTCTTTGCTGGGTGTTTTCTGTTAACCTTTCTTGTGTCAGCAGTAGAATATGCTGTTGACAGGGAAAGGGTGGGGTGGACCCCATTGCCAGGAATTATTGCCCTGTGTTCTTCAGACATGTTATATCATGCCTCATAGATGGTGAAAGAAATAGATATCCTAAACAGGCTGCTTAAGCCTCAATGCCAAGGTTTGCTTTGGTAATTAGTCAAAGTGAGGCAGAACCTGATGAGGTTTTCAGAGGGAAAAAGACAAATGCTTCGAGTTATGTTTTTATTTTCTGCAAAGCTCTTAATAGTGGGACTATTTGTTTAGTGTTTCACATTCAGGTCAGAAGGTCACACCTTAGCATCCAGCTTGCTTATTGGATATTTTTAAACAGCAGCAAAACTCATGATGTGCAAAAGTTTTAATTTTGTTGCTTGGGTTATAGAGAGAAGCAGCATGCCTAAAATTATCATATTTAAACATCATCACTAACATTAATGATTAAAGTTCCTATGAAATTGACACCGGTTGACTTAACAGTAGATATTTCTGGGTAAAAAAACAGCAAAAACTTATATGAAGTCAAATACCAGACATCATATCTAACATACAACACAATAATAAAGCTCACAAATTTGATTCATTTGCCCATTTGTGTGTGTGAATATTATCATTACACTTATGATTTGAGAATCACTGGTTTGAGGAAAATGAAAATGCTTTGTGCATAGCTGCAGCAAGTGATTGTCCTAAATCTTCCTTGAATCTTGTTAACTTGACAGCGTGACATAACAGTGGAAATCAAGAGTTATACAGAGCACGCATTTGCTACATTCAGGTTTAACTTAATATTGTGTTCCATTTAAATTTAAAAGTAGAAAGACATTTTCAGTCTGAATTGTTTCTATTCAGGTAATTATTCATAAGTGAGCACATGTCAACATAAGTTGAGCATAACTTTTTCTGAATGTTGCAGTTTTGTTGGTTTTCTTGGTGAATTCAAGCCTGTCTGTGAGCAGGACCCTTCAGCTGTCCCCATTAGAAAGCAAAGAGAGGATCATCTAGGCTTGGTCAGCGAGTCAAAATGTCAGTCAATGATGATGTGCTTCAAGCCAGTAGTGAAAGCTTCTGGGAGGTGGGCAAGTACATGCGCACAGTCAAACGCTGTGATAATGGATATAAGCTCTGTGATCATCTGCGCCAGTTTATTGAAACTCGCAGTGAGATTGAAAAGAAATATGCTTCCATGCTTTCAGCTTGGTCAAAGAAATGGAGCGAGTTCCTAGAAAAAGGTGAGGAATTCAGACTAAAATGTTGTACACTGTTTTGTGACTTGTGATCAAGATGAACATATTAGATCGTACCATAGAACAACATCCAGATCCTGTGTTTGGCAAATGGGAATGTGTACGTGCACATTAGGCATCACATGTCTTTGTGGATTCTTTTAATTTTTGTAGTTAAAGACATTTATTTATATTAAAATTCAGAAATGATCTTTGTTCAATGTCAGCTATCTGGTGGCGCAACGGTTAGCGCCTGTCACCAATACAGTGAAGGTTGGCTGCCCGGAGTTCATTTCTCGTTCGGGTACGCTGTTCTTTCTCTGCATGTGGCATCTGTTTACAGGGCTGGCTGCCTTGCCGTAATATAGCCTCAGTTGCTGACACGGCGTAAAACACCAATTTTCTCCCCCCCCCCCCCCCCCCCCCCCCCCCCCC
>SRHC01001745.1:784930-822802 GCA_004794325.1 Pomacea maculata | reverse complement strand
GGGGAATAGTCGTAAGTTATATAGTAACTATGCAAAATGGCTTAAAACATTTAAATGTATTTCTCTTTTTCAAAAGATTCTTGGCCTGTTCACCTGCTGACAGTTCTAACATGAAATTTATAATTTAATTTCAGGGGATGTCTTTGTCCAGCTGACTAATGAAGATGAGATGGGTTGGTGTAAAGGAAGGAAGGATGGTATTGTGGGGTTATTCCCCAGCAACTATGTGGAGCGGATATGAGAAGCACACACTTGATCACATTTTTTATTAGGTCTACTTGGGGTTCACAAAGCATTATGTTTTAAATTCTGGGCTGCATCATGTTCATGTGTCTGTGACACATTTCCTACAAACTTTCTCTTATATTCTCAAAAGGAGAAGCAAGAGAGATTTTTTTCCTTGACAAATTTAAGTCATCTCTGGAGGCCCCTGTGCAGTGACATTGATGAAATGGTGCACATGTTGTATGAGTAAGCTCTTACCATATAGCAGACCACAGCCGCACCCCTGCTCAGCCCCTAGAACAGATAGTAATCAAGGACCATCTTTTGCCTCTAAATGTTTTTAAGGTGCCTGTTGAATATCAGCAAAGTTTCCAGAGACACAGAGTTCAGTCCCACCACACATTGGGGTTTTCTTTTTTTTTAAACTTAGGAAAGTCAGCTGATTATTATGATGCAACAAATTTCAGCAACTCTTAGTAATCATAGGCATCAGCAAAATAAAACACAAAAAAATGATGGACCTGTTAAAGAACTGAAATGGATTACAGTGTTTCAGTGAATCTGTAGGTCATTTCTACAATAATTTCTATTTCAAGCATAAGAAATGGCTTGGTGTAAAGTTTTTCTTGTATTTGTACTCATGTATGGTGTGTACTTGCAATGAACTGAGAATAGCAAAGATGCATGTTATGACCTTGGAAAAAATTTGCATAAAAAATTGACTATTTGCATACTCATCAATGAGTGTATCTCCCTTTTATTTCAGCTGCCTATTTTCCACAACTGCCTGATTGAATTTCCACTTCAGCAAAAAATTAGTAAGGATTTATTCCTTTAGATGCTACACAAATTCCCTTCTCTTGCCAGTTGATTCTTGTGCTTCAAGTTCATGTACCACATTTGAATGGCCAAATCTACACTGTTACCTTAAGTTCAAACATTTCAGTAGAGGTAACTTTATTTTTGTAAGCATGGAGAGAAATTTTTTTGATTATTTGATGCTCACTTTTTACAAAATTTGCACATCCTCTACTTTGCATATAAAGCTGTAATAAAAAAAAATCACAACATATGCTGTATATACATTTCTCCATATTTGACTAGTTTACAAAGATTCATACCTCTTGTATACAGATGTGCTTAAGAATGTTTATCAAAGAAAAAAAGTGAAGTGCATGCTTGTTAATGTGTGCATTCGTGTATGAAACCTTGCTCATAGAAAATGTATGAAGAGACATAGCAAAATTACCGATACATTATTTCATGCAATGCTATTCTCATACAACGACTGCATTCCAGTAATTTTTTTTTTAAAGCTATGTCCAGAATTTAATGTTTGTTGGAAAGATGGTCTCAAGGATGTTTGTGAATACTGATGCTGTGAATTATTCTAAGGCCTATTCTGACAAATGACATGGTGTGCAAGAGTACAGTTTAGAGCACTGGGCTTTGAAGAAGAGATTTAAGACCCTTTAGTACCTGTTATCACAAGCAGAAAATGCTGGACTCCATTGAAACTGTCTGCTTGAAAGGAATTTTTCATGAGCAATTAAATTTTGAGTAAGAGTTAAACTATAAAAAAGATGATCTTTTGACACCATAAAATTTACAGAACAAAGAGATTTGCCGCATAATAACTCCATTGTAGCAGTCCTTGGCGGAAACCTTGAGTGTCAGATTTTAAAGTTTCCAGTAGTATTTTCTGAAGGATAGAAAAATGGATATTTTTCTGATAGCCGGTTTTTAATGCCTACTTCCCATTTATGTCTTCACAAAAATAATCCTGTAGTCTGATAAGTGGGCTTGACAGGCAGACTGGTAGGGAAGGATTCTTCTGGTATTTTGATATTCTAATAAACCTATTAAATATCTCTAGACACTAGTCTGACACTTCAAATAATTGGATAGAAATGTTAACCTGCCATTTTTATTGCATGGAGTATTCCTGTCTTGCTATACTTTGCTTTGTGTATGTTTTCTGTACTTTGTTTCAGATTGTTTATAAACTGTCAGATTTGTCTTCTTCCTTAGGGAATAAGACAGTACATAAGTAGGCTTCTACTCCTTAGTGTTCGGATTGTGTTCATGTAGAGGGGTTTTGGGTTTTTTGTTTTGTTTTGTTTTTTGGAAAGGGGGGGAGGGAAGAGAGGTTATCATTATTGAAACAAGATTTTCATACATGGAGAAGAGGTGTCAAAGAGGCTATTTTTAACAGTAAATTTGCTTGTCTTTTGCTTCCCCTTAGTTCATAAAAATTGTATTGCCTTCTGTGGTAAAGGAGAGTTCACAAGCACTTGACAGTTACTTGCATGGTTATAAAATGAGCAGCCAGGAAAACCTGTGCATTTGTAGTGCTCTTCATTGCTGCTATAGTGTATGGAAAATGTTTGCAGTGGTGTTAGATTACATCAGATACATTAGTAGGTATCCCAAAGTTATAATTTGCTTAAAAATTTTATGTAATAAATGAGTTGTACTCCTTTCTAAAGTCAAAGGTGGGCCAATGATATACGAATGACAGTTGTACAAGCCAGTTTGTCTTCTCAAAGAAAATCTCACTTTCTGGGTAAGACAGCAACAGCAAGAGGAAATGGAATTTTTGCTTAGACATTTAAACCAGTGAGTGGAAAATTAGAGTAGCAGATCTTCTCTAAACTGATTGCATAAAATTATGTGTTAGCAAGAGAAAACTTGAAAGAAAACTATTTCTAATTCTGTGTAAGCCCATACATTATTCTGGAATTTAGCTGTTGCATAACATTGTTGTAAGCCAGGTGAAGAGCAGCAGTGTTTTGTTAACCATATTCTTACCCTAAGATGTTGGCTTAACACTTAGGAGATTTCTTGTATTAGATTATCCATCTCTCTTCCCATCACCACTCTACTGGCTCCCTCCACCTCCCCACCCAACATTCTTCCTCAGTAGCTTTCTCACCCACAATGCCTTTTTTTCTCATAGTATTTAGTTCTTTACCAGTAGCAACACAAATGGTGACATTTTTTCAAATACTACATTTGCTGTCAGTCTGGTCTGTTGTCAGAAAAAAACTTTCATACTGCTTTCATTTGATGAGCAAGCCTTTGACTTTTTTAAAGTGAGCACCGCTCAAAACCTTCATTGCTTAATAAAACTTTAGAGTGCTTATATGTCACTCAACAAAACTTCAAAGTGCATCTGTGTCCAACCTCATGACATCTCTCTTAGGTTTTGGTGACAGGTGCTAGTGTCTAAAGCAGACCCATTCAGAGCTCACTACTCGAGCTTTGGAGTTGTCTTCCTGTAATTCATCAGGTCCTCTTCCCTGCCATTTTACGTCCTCAGGCTCTTTTAATGTGGGTTTTCTTTCTATTTATTTGTTTGTAATTTATTTTTGTTTTATCTTATCAAGGTTTGAACAACTGTAGGTTTGTTTTATGGAAGTGGGGTTGATTTTTTTTTTTTGAACCTAGAATCCTAGAATTCATTGAGTAATGCAACCGTAGTTCCATAGTCAGCATTCTAAATCCATAATGGTGAGTAGGTTTACTGCTTGATCACATTATTTTATATTTCTTCTCCCTCTTTATGTATTACTGTATTGTTGCGTTGTTACCTTGAGTGAAAGTACGCAAATGGGTATGATGTATATTCTGTGTCTTGCACATTAAAAATAGTATATAACTACCACTTTTACCTCTACTGGCAGTTTGCCTTGTCTGAAAGATACGGCTTCTGGTACTCTTTGGTAATGTATGTAAGCCAAAGGTGATACTTTATATTCTGACTGTTATTAGTGTTATATACAACCTGTTTTAAGACTTAATAGATTGCTTGATCACTTTACTCTTGCCCTTTGCAAACATGCACCTGTTAAAAAGAAAACTTTTAAAAACATTGTATTTACTGTAAGTCATGTACATGCACAAGTCATGTGCGTGCACAGACACATATGCATCATATTAGGTGTAGAGAATGCAATACGGTGGGAACAAAGGTCTTTTATGCAGATGCACAAAACATGCCATTCATACCAGCACTTTGTTCCCATTAAGCACCCCTTTTCATTTTTTTTAAACAGTCTTGGTTTTCTTGTTATATTTCCTCTCCTTCCTTCCCAGTGCATTTGCTTCTGTTGATTAATTCTGGTTTGGTGCAGGTGTCTTATAATTATTGGGTTGGGTTATATTTTTATCTAAATAGAAAATTTTATGCAAAACAAAATGTTTGCATTTGTTTCTTCTTTGCAGATATACTGCATGCTCTTGTATTTATCATATATTGCCTTAATCTTTATCCTGAGTGAAGTTTTCAATTTTTTTTTCATTCTTCTAATAGTGCATCCTGATGATACAAAGTAGACAGCAGATGTGGCTTTTGACTCTGCTTGTTGTACTGCCCGATTGGGCTTAGGACTGAGGTGCCTGTGGAAGTCAAGTTTCAGGCAGTGTTGAACCTTGACATATTTATTCTCTTTTGGTTATGGAATGTGGATTTTGTATGGTGTTTGTGATGTGTAGATGCAGTTATGAGCTATATGTACATGATATATATTCTCATTTCTATGTGATATACAATGTTTTAAGAAGTAGTTGGTAGAGCTCAGCTAATCATGTTACTACCATTAAAAAACTAGGAATTTTAGTAAGCAGTTTTGCTTTTCAAATATAAACTGTATCGGTGCAGAAGCACTCATACTTGCCCCTTTTTTTTAGTACAATTTTAAGCTGTCCTAATGTACAGTCAGCTAAATATGTCAGTATTAGATTCCCTTATTGTTATATCTTCCATCACTTATTCAGAATCATTGTTATTGTTTGTATAACTTGTTACCTATGCAAAAAAGTGCTAGGTACACAATACTTCTGTGCAAGTTACTGGGATTCTGCATGTGTTTATCTCACTCAAGTTACTAGTGTGTTATGTATATTTTAATGCAGTATGATGATGTTTTGTAGATTATATATAACAAATTTTCAGAAATATTACCCCTTTATAGAGCACATTTATCCTTTAAGAATTGTAAGCAATTTAGGAAGTTCCATTTTGTATTTCATTGCAAAAGCTTAGACAAAATCTGTTCTTGATTCTTCATATGTACATAGGTCCTGTACTTTCCTGTTTACCAGATAAAGAACGGCTTTGTCCATCTGTGGGTGGAGTAATGAACAAATATTGCAAATTCTCACTCTCCTTCTCCCTCTTTCTTCAGCATCTCTCTCGCCTTTGTTCTTGGTCTGTCTGGAATATTGGCTTGTTTTTTCTTTTATCTCCAACACTAGATCCCAGTGTGATGATAACCACAATTTAAGGACCAGTTTTTTCCTTGCTTTCTACTGATGCTAGTCGTCATATACATTCCATAATGCTTATTTGTGAATGTTTGTATTTTTCTTAAATCATGTGATCCTTTTCTGTTTGAGGGGTGGGGAGTTGGAATTGTATACTTCCTTTGTTGCTATAGTCACTGCTGACATTCTGCCGTGAGAAAAAAGGCACCTTCATTCTTTAGACTTTTTTAATTTTCTGGGGCTAACTGGGTGGGAAGTGCTGTACATCTTTTTTTTTCTTGTCATACTCATTTTTCTAAGTGATTACTGTTCTTAAATATCCCCATGGTGTATCACAGAAATTCTCTCTCTCTGAAATACACGTTTTCTGAGATACCTGACTTTTGATCTCTTCCTTGTGCAAATATTTTCAACTAAGCCAAATACTATTTCACGTAAGTTGTACCATTGAAGGTGGTAAAGCAAAGAGTTCAAACATCATTTGCTCTACATAATTTTATTTAATTTATATAGTATTAAACCGTGCTCATTCCACCTTTGATTCCTAAAAGCAGTATGATTTGTAAAAGCCATGTCAGTACCATAGCAAGTAAAAGACTGGGTACTAGTAGTTGCTCAAGTTTCGTTCAGGAGATGAGAAATGTGTTTAGCTGGACTTAAACTTCTTGCTAGAACTTCAGCATGAAAAATTGGATTTTGTCAGAATTTGATAAAATCTTTTATGCAGATGAAAACTGTTCCTTGCAATCTCATAAAAGTTAAGAAAATGTGAAGTTTAAATCTTTGTTGCAAATATCAGCAAATTCTTGACTATTTCTATAGTTTGACTTTGCACTGGCTGCTTTGAGCATGCTTGTGGAAAGGGAGGTCAGTTTAGTGGAACATTGTGAAGAAGAGCATGATGCATGGATGACTACCAGAGCTGCAGGTCCAGCGGTTCTCAGTGTGTGTGCATTGTTAAGATGCTCAAAGACTACAAAGCTGTCCTGAATGCTTGATACATTATGATGTATTGGCTAACCTGACGCAAGCTTTTTTTTTTGAATCAGATGGGGTGGAGGGATGATAAGAGTAGTATTTTTAGTAAGGGCTTCACCGAGTGGTTAGGCAGGGTTTGTACAGTTAAAATGTGAGAAATGGGAACATTTCTGAGTGAAAAATGTGTGGTTTTGAGAATCAAAGTGTTGTGAGCTCTGGACTGAAGGCAAGTGAACAAGTATTGGTTCCACAGCTTCTGAAACTATGTGCATTTTCAAGCAGATGTCACTGTTAAGCATCCTTACTTAGATGCTTCTTGAAATCTTACTGGGGATTTCTGACTTGGGGGTTCTGTGCAAGGTAAACTTCACAGTTTTGGTCACTTGTGGCATCAGTTTACTTACAGTTTTGATGGCAGGTGTGCATGCCAGACTCAAGTTCTTGGTATGTACGTCACTTTTTTTTTTTTAAATATGTCTGTTGTTTGGGATGGTTTGTATACTGAAATGTTTTTGCTTGTTTGTACTAATAAAGCATCTAGTTGCAGAAACAAGGGCATGATACTGCATGATGAGCTTATGTACTGAAAACGTAGAAACATTTTGTATAACAGCTGAAGTTGTGCAGTGTGTTTATAATGGTTTATTATGACATGCATTTACAAAGTAATGCAATACATGTAAACTTGTGCAATCATGCATGAATATACAGTCAAATGCACACATACATATACACAGCTTTCATGGTCATGATTCTGTTACGTAAACCAGATTTGTAAATTTATTGTAACTGTTAACTATTTATCACAGATCATGCAATAAAGGAAACTTAAATATCATTGTGTTCACTTTGAGAGTTTGAAGTCTGAATGCCTATGCGCAGGGGGTTGGTAGGTCATGGCATGACATATTAAACTGTAACAATCACAAAGCAGCATCAATCTGCACAATTTTCTCTTGGTATTTTATAGTACAAAGCAAATATGGCGGACAGTTTTATTATTTCTATAGAGAGACATTTCAGCATGGATGTTATAGATGAGGCAAAAGACAATACAATATGAAAGTACATTCATCCCTACACCAGTTGACAAACGGCTATGCTAGTTCCCCGCAGATCCTGTCTAGCTTGGCAACTGTCGATAGCGTGGTCGGCAATGCAGTTGACATCGTTGGAAAGGATGCATTTAGGTATATTTCTGCTTTGGTGTTAGCCATGACTTTGCTTTTGTCTGTGCTTCCATATTCGTTCACACTGTCAGTCTGCTGGTAGCGTCTTGCACTTCTGCTGTTGGTTCTCGCCATCAGATTAATTTCGTCTGCAAAGCGCTGGTTGCATAAAGGTCTCCCCCCAACATAAAAGGGAGGTGTGCTGGTTTTTCGCATGATGCAGTCCAAGAAGAATTTGAATAATGTCGGCTGATAGGCGTATACCCACTAGCTGTTGTCTGAAAGAAGTCTTCCAGTTGGAATGACCACGAATACCATTCCGCTCACTCCTCAGTTCCTCCATGCGCTTAGTTTATGTTTACTGACGCTTGGGTTTCTTAAATGGTTCACTGTCGGATCTTTCGTGTGCACCACACGGGGAAATGTCCTTAATATATATTCAAAACTCTTATTCTTGGTAGGCTGAGTAGTATTAAGCACTTGTATAACACTTTGATTTGAACGAGGCTCTCTTCCATGTTGAAGTTTCGCATCACGTCCACAGCCATTCTGCCAGGCTCTATCAAATGCCTTTTTCAAGTCGATGAAGTTGTGGAAGTTGTATTCTTCAGATGTTATCTATCAGAATGTGGCAGGTGAAGATTTGTTCAGCTGCGTTCCACTATGGAGTGAAGTCAGCCGGTTCTTTTGTCAGCAACTTCTCAGAGGTGGTATTCAGAATGACTTCGACTTTGCTAGCTTTTGTGGTTCTGCAGTTTTGGCATTGTTTACTGTTTCTTTTCTTTGGCCTAGGAATGACTTGGATAATTGCTTCCATTCTCTTGGGCCATTCTTAGAGTTAAATTCCCCATCCCGCTTGAGCAGCTCAGTTGGGACGTTGTCAACGTCAGATGCCTTTCCTCCCTTGAGACTGCGTATACCTCTCGACCTCCTCTCTCAGTCCTGGTAAGTCTGCGGGGTTGCTGGTTGTAGTCTGTTGGAGATTTCCTTGGGATATGTCCTCAGCTAGAAGTTGTACCGATCGTTGCAATATTCGGTTATCTCTTGTGACCATAAGCTACATTTATAACTTTATTATTGTTAACACAAGGAATACAAGTGTGTGCGTGTCGTCTACTCTGTCTCTGGCGCAGTCTGCTTCTCGCTGCTCTGTGTTTGTATGTTACTATGATGTCTCACCCATTCTCCCACTTGCTCCATCGCTGATTCATCAGATTTTCAGTTGTTGTTGTTTGTAGGTGTATAGTAATTACTTTTTTTTTTTTTTTAGTTTTGAATTCGGCACATAAAGGTCGAGACGCTTCTGGAAAAGGAAGAGCGTGTAAGTACAAGAGATGACTGAGGATCTCAGCCTCTTGGTCCAAAGTTGGGCATCCGAAAGTTATGGAATATTATAGGAGGGGCTAAGGGACAGGTAACGACCCGTGTCATGCATCCACTTGCAAAGATATGACAGCTGCAGTTTGGATGTAGGGACAGAGGGCATTGTGTACACATTCACAGATTTGCCCTGTCGTGTGAAACAGGACTAAACCGTTGGTGTGTAGAAAAGATGCTGTTTTGTTGGCCCAGCTATGGCGAATCCAGGGACATGGGCCTGCAAACCCCATCACATCAAAAACATTTATAACGACTATTATTTTATTCGTACGGCCTGTCGCCACAGCAGTTATAATTGTCCCTTCTTAGGCTAGGCACTGCTCTTTCCTACTTGATTGTGACAGATTTCTGCCTCGTTCTCATTCACATGCGTGTGCACACACACATACACAGATGGCATTATTTGAGATTTACCACCACGGCTTATATATGATGTCATTAGAGATATAAATTAATATACCTGAGCATGAATGCGCATTTTTTATACAGGACAAATATATATATATGTCAAATTTATGTACTGTTAATTTTTTCTGTTTAATGTCAGGCTCACAACAGTTCATGTCAAGTAACTGCAGCGACAGTGGTTCATCTTCTATTTAGCATGCTAGTATGCAAATACACGCGCGATAAGAAAAAACAAGTGGACTCTTCGAATGTCCGATTTGGCACACCATGAACTTTTGTTACTATAAGTGCTCACATGAGCAGTTCAGTTACCTGAAGGCATATATAGTATTTATCCTTGTATTTCAGTCAGTTAGATGGTGTCGCCCTGGAGATCAGTTTTAAAAAATCCAAGGAAACGTTGGAGTGACGATGGAAATAGTGTTTAAGAATCTCGTGGTCAGTCGCGGAGAACGGAGGATTCTCTCGGACCTGAGTGGGGTGGCTCGTCCTGGCCGTGTGCTGGCAGTTATGGGACCGAGTGGTCAGTCTGCGTCTGTGTGTAAAATAAGTGGAGGAAGCTTGAAAGCTATGCTTTAGAATTAATGTCCTTGCATTCATCTGTGTGGGACAGTGCATTAAATATAATGTAGACTAAAATGATTTTATGGATTAAAAAATGCAAAATATTGTATTACAATGCCCAACGTAGGTATGTATTTTTTTAAAAGTAAATTTAGATGTCTCTTCTATATGGCTACATATTCTACATACCTTGTACATTTTAACATGACTCTACGTGCATTCTTGACGTAGCCTTGTTTCCTTTAAATACCAGGCTGTGGGAAGACCACACTGCTGAATTGCCTAGCTGGACGAACGTTGCTTGATCATGGGGAGATAGCCATGGACGGAATCCCAGTCAACAAGTCTTTGAGGAGAAAACTCTCCTATGTCATGCAGGAGGATTCCTTTTTCCCTAACCTTACCCTTCGGGAAACGTTGTCTGTAAGCAACAGAAGATACTTTGAGGATATGTGTGAGAAAGCGTAAAGTAGATATATGTTGTTGCATGCCATCACTGAAAACAATTGGGCAAAAAGCATCCAAGAGTTAACTGTGTCCTGCCATTCAGCACATCCCAGAGAATGGCAGAAAACTGGTAAAGATGGTCCTGTAGCTGGTATAGTAGTTTAATCCTTGTTGCTTTTTTGAGGAGCATAGGGCCGAAACCTATAGCTGGTAGTACATGTAGAATTATCAGATGCCTTTACAGCCAACTAAGAGATGATGATGATGATGATGATGATCTGTGAGCTCATAAGCTCGTGTTTTGTGGCATGTTCTTGTTTTGCTGAGTTTGAAGGTATTTTCTCTAACACTTTCACCTCACACTTAATGTTCTTGACAGTTCACAACAATGCTTCGCTTGCCAGACAAATTGCCCAGGAATGAGAAGATACAGAGAATGGAAGCAATAATTGATGACCTTGACATCAGGAAATGCCAACACACAAGTAAGACCTGTGAAATTAGGATAACTAAGGAAAGGCTATAGAAGTATTAGAAAATGTACAAGTACATGCAGACCTGTTCTTAGCTGGGCTGAGGATTAGGGCATGCGTGGGGCTCTCGACGCCATGGTTTTAGCTGGGATCTAATTAACATATTAATCAAAAGAGTGTGGTCCTAGGCAGATGCCTCATCTGCCTGCCCTTAAGCACCGTCCTGAGTGCATGGAATTCAAAACATTTTTTTTGTCTGTCTACTATCCCAGTTTGTTGAGCTTTGAATTGAAGGTATCAATCTCTAGCTGACACCCATGATTTCAGATAAATTGGCTGTGAGATTTTTTTACAGCTAGATTATCACCCTTCTTGTGTCTGCAGTTATGGGAGATGCTTGGTGTCGAGGTATATCAGGTGGTGAGAAAAAGAGAGCTAGCATTGCTTGTGAACTAATCACTGATCCAGCCATCATTTTCCTAGATGTGAGTACATAAAGTGTCAGATAGTATTTGCGCTTTGCATCTATATTTGAAATCACTAATGTAGAGTTTCAAAACATAAGAAATCCAAGAAAGTCTGTGTGACATGGCATCAACAGTCAAAAAATCAGATACATTCAATTCTCATTTACTTGTCTTATCTGCCTTCATTTGTCACATCATAAGGGTGCAAATGATCGAATGTTGGCAAGATTCTTATGTTGCCTTGCATTAAATAATAGCGAGCATTATTTTTATCTTTTGCTGTCTACAAATCATAGTGTATTTTTACATCCCTCCTCCTTTTATTCATATTTTAGCAAGGCTTCTTGTTTTATTACAAAAATATTCAAAATTAGTCTTTAATAAGAAGTAAATTGTACATTTTTGTCACCCTTATAGATTCCACATTCCTGATATTGTAAGATTAATGTAAGAATTAAAAGGATTCATGTGTACTCTCATCATTTTTTGTGTACAACATAGACTGCACAAATGTCTCTGTCTACATCAAATGTTCATGTCATGATGTTCAAAGGAACCAACATCAGGGCTGGACTACAGCACAGCTTCAAGCCTGGTTCGAACCTTGCGCACTATAACAGAAGCACAGAAGAAGACACTGGTGATGACAATTCACCAGCCATCCAGCCAGATGTTCTTCACTTTTCATGACCTGCTACTCCTGAGTGATGGCCAGGCAAGACTTGTTCCTCTGCTTCTTAACATTTCCATCACTTTTGTCAGCAAAATCAATTTCCCAGTGCAGTGGGTAATATTTTTGCTGACTGTTTGTATTCACTCAAATAAAAAAAATTGTTCTAAAAGATCATGCAAAAACCTTTAAAACACAAATTACAGACTATACTATAAAATAAGACAAAATTAACTTCTTTAATCGAACACTTCACCCATGGCAAAAATTTATTCTTCCCTGACAGATGGCCTTCTTTGGTTTATGTGCAAACGTGATTGACTTTTTCCATAAAGCTGGTCTAGTCATGGATGCTCACTACAACCCTGCAGATTTCATAAGTATGCTACTGATTTTCTTCTCCCCTGTCTTTTGTTGTTGTTGTTGTTCTTTTTTTTTTTTTTTGCTGTCACTTTTATTGCACAGAACTAGAACTCTAAAAAAGAGGATCCACATATACTAGAAATGGAAATAACTTGAATAAGATATAAGAAATAACATATAAGAGGAAATAGCTTTAATGGAGTTTGAATTACAGCTGACTTTGGTGAATGCATATGGTTCTTATAGTATGCTTACATCGTTACATGCATATAGTACATGGGTAACATCTCAAGGTCCACTTAGAAAGAGTCAAAAGATTGTGAAAAAAGTCCCCCAAAACATCTTCAATAAAATTAGTAAAAACCGAATTGGTTCACTCCTTTCTGAACAGTGAGCTATGCATTGTTTAAAAAAAGGTTGTTTAAGCTATAATGGGCCAAGGATTTAGTTAATAATAATGTGTTACTTTGAAAGGCATGTAAACCAGGCTTTTGTTATCAATGAGCCATCTCACATGAACTGCATGGTATGATTTGACAAGCTGAGTAATGTCTTTTTGTTGTCAAATTTCCTGGCATGAAGTTGAGAAACTCAAAGAGGACAAAGACACAAAGCAACAAATCATTGAATCTGCAAGAAATCTAAGGCAAGTAAAATATTTATGAATTTTGTTTCAACCCACTAATATGGAACGAAGCTACTCTTTGCACATTCACCTGCATGCATGAGGTGATTACTTTCCATATTTACCCTGTATTCCATTTATTTGCTTTGGATTTTCTCCCCTTAATACCAATAAGGTAAAGATCAAATCATGAAAAGCAAACACATTTTTATCTCAAAGTGGAACTCAAGCACTTTTTAAAATGTTCTTTCATTAATGCAGAAGAAAATGTCATATTTATTGTAACTTTTCTCTTTTATTTCTGTTGGTATATAATACTGTATTGATATATTTCTGTAGGTATACAAGTACTTGGCAAAAAAAAAAAAAAAAAAGAATTGTGATGTGGCTATAATGTATTTTTGTGTTTGTACAATAGTTTGGTCATTGTGAACGTTTACCTGCCACAGGTATGCAGATTCATGGCCAGAGGAGCTGAAGGTTCAAATTAGAAGCAGCACAGAGAATGAGAACATGGAACATGATAAGAAAAATATAGAAAAACACAATAAGAAGATGACAAAGAAAGGCGATAAAAGTAGGTCATTGAAACCTATTGATGGAGTGTTTTGGACTGATTGCTTTTTAATAAAGACATACCAGTGAGTAATTCCCTACAAATATGGTCCTCACACACTATTATGACTTAGGGAAGAATGTATACCTAAGAGAAAAATTAATGTATGCACTTTAAAATTTTACAGCTTATCACTTTACACCATGTATGTGCTTTAACAAGAAAAGGCATAACATATAGTGTTATCAATAACAACAATTTATTTTCATGACAAATATTATTTTTCCAAAAAAAACAGAAACCGACAGTGTCCATGTCAGTCTTGTCCATCTTGATGGACAGGAATCAAATCACACATTTGAAGATCAGAGCCAAACCCAAAAATGGGCAACTGGGTGGGTCACTCAGTATGTTCAGTTAACCACGAGGACCTTTCGTCAGTCACGCACACGAATTTTGAGCAGACTAAAGATTATGGAGTCTGTTCTTCTTTGTCTTCTGGTGTCCATTGTCTGGTTTCAGTTACCACATACTGAAGAAACATTGAGAGACAGAATGGGAGCAGTGAGTAATCACTAGCCATGCATCAGTTTTTATTATACCTTTTCTTGGGTACTAAAGGATGTGTATTGTCTCTTTTTTAGCACTGGCAATAAATGGTATTTCTTTGGCTCTTAAATTGGTGTCCTTCACAAGGGATTCAGTTCATTTTGCTAAAAATTCATAATTTATATTAAGAGAAAAACTTGCACTGCCAGGAAGTCTGTGAAGGTTTTTCATGTTTACTGACATATTTTCCACAGTCAAATTAAGTTTTCTTGTGCATACATATTCTTAGAGATAAACAGATTTTTCACTTGGTCATACACTCTCACCCTTTATGTTTTAGACTTTTGAGTTTTTGTCTCTCTTCTTGCTTACACTTGAAAATGCTACATACAAGGACTTAAAATTTCTGCACTTCATACTAAATCTATGATTCCCTTAAGAAAATAGTGCCATTATCTTTCATGCATTTAATCCACATATGCATATGACACCTTTCGAAATGATCTCCATTTATTTCAACATGATGTGTCAACTTATTCATTTTTTATTTTGCGCACTTATTTTCAATGAGTGAAGTTTTGAAATTTAACAAAGTGTGAAAATAATACACATCTCTTTATTTCTACCAGCTGTTTTTTACCATCATTCACTGGGGATTCACACCACTCTTTGACGCTGTTTCTTCCTGTGAGTTCATTTCTGTAATGGCTGCATTAATCTCATTTATTTCAATCGGCTTTGTCTGCTGTAGAGAACCATTTTTCTGTCGGTGTATAAGAATCAGTAGTTTGATAACAGTGCAAATAATATTTTGTTAACTGATAGTTTTGTGCAGGTGGCAAACCTGCATGGATGTTTCTTATTGATTTATATAGCATCTGGAGATAAAACTTTGTGGAGATAAAACATTGTACAATCCATTAAGCAGTACTTTTCCTTACACAAGATGAACACATAAACCACATACACACTACCCCTCTCACACCAGTGAGACTGATTTTTCTGTGCTATACTTTTCCATCTACTTATTGATGACATTAATCCTTTCATGAATCAAAATATCTGGAAACTTAAGTACTAACCTCCATTTTGGTGGGTTTTTATTTTCATACATTGAAGTTCCCATGGAACGTGTGGTCATCCACAAAGAACGATCAGCAGGATGGTACAGACTGTCAGCATACTACTTGGCAAAAATGACCAGTGAACTACCTCTCATCTTAGTGCAGCCAGGCATCTTTGTAGCTGTATCCTACTGGTGCATTGGGTTTAATGGAGTAGGACCTTTCTTTGGTACTGTCTTTATTATGATGGTCAATGCCATAGCTGGGCAAGTAAGTGCACTTTAAACACAGATGCATTACCCAAACACATGATGTCACACTGAAAAGAGGGGATTCTAGTGGTACTGTCATCAAGATAAATAGGAAAAGAAACGCATCAAACAAGTTTTACCTTCCTAACACTATTTGACCATTGTAGCGATTGAAAGAGTGAGAACACACACTTTTGTGCTATTAGCATTAAACAATAAAGCAACTATCAGATATGGCAGGAACTATGCCAGTTCGTTAATCATTCATCAAGATACTCCTTACATTCACTACACAGTGTTTAATAATATACTGCTGCTGTTGTTAGCACTTTTGTGCATGTCATTGTCTTGAGGGTCTGATGTTATTTTTGAGTTTCTGCCACAGAGTATTGGACTTTTCCTTGGAATTCTCTGCATGGACTTCCGCAAAGCTATGACGGTAGCCACCATCTTCATGATGGCAATCATGCTTTTAGGTACTGTACTAGACATGCTTAACTAGTTAGAGCTCCTTTTGTTGAGATGTAACACTATTTTAGGCTGACATCAGCTTCCCTATCTAGTAAAGCTAAAGAAAGGCGACCTCACTCAGCGCAGCAACTGGCGAGGGATTACGCTACTATCCATTCCCAGCAAGGTGCTGACCACTATCATCCTGACATAAAGCTTATATTTGACTATAGTTAGCATTTAACTCATTTGTAGGCTTCAATTTTGAAACACCATCTGCTAGAAAGAAAGGGGCATCCTTCACCATTGATCTTTCACAGAATGGTGGCATGAAAATCAATCCAATGTGCACCTGGTTCTAAGTTATGCATCATATATTCCTGGAACACAAAGATATAGGCATCTGCCACAAGTAGAAGATTGTGATGCGACAGAAGGCACCTTTATATTACAAATTTTAGCCACACTTCTTTTCAGTCATGCATGTTATCATTTAGAACATAAATGAGGGAAAGCAGTTGAGTGGCTAGAGTACTGTTTTCAAAACCCAGAAGTATGCAGCACAACAAACTTCTCAATTGACCCAGCTGCCAATGAGTGCATCAATATGAAGGGTTTGGGAAAGTAATTATCACAAAATACTGGCTTCTTAAAAATAGTGTAGTTTACCATCTCTCCCAGCTATAGTCATTCTGCCTGAGGAAAACATAATCTAGACATCAATTGTAGATTTCAAGTTTGTAAAATACTTGGAGTACAAATGTCTTTTGCAGTAGTCGAAAGAATAAAATTTTATTTACTGTATTTTCAAGGTGGCTTCTACACACGCAACTTGCCTTACTGGTTGGACTGGATAAAATTCATGTCCTTTTTGCACTTTTCATTCCATGCAGCAATGGTTTTGGAGTTTACCAATGCACCACCCATCCAGTAAGTTTCCTAATATTTATAAAGTTTAACTACTTTAAAGTTTCTTCTTTTTCCATTGATGTTTAAAGCCTGTTCTTCATGCAGATTAATGTTTAAGGATCTAATCAGGTTTTTTTCCCCCCACACAGATGTGCATCAACAGCCAACGCCTCACAATTTGCGCAATGTCTAGCCAACAACTCGACTTTGGTGCCATCAGACGATGTGTTGGATTATTACAATATTGACCCTCACTTCTGGCATCACTTCCTACCGCTGCTACTGTTTATAGCTGTATTTCGCCTTGCTGGCTACCTGGTCCTGCGCTTTGTTTACCGACCCCAATCACAATAATTGGTACTATTTCTATGAACTCCTTTGGCATCAGCAGCACGCACCCCTGAGATGCTACATTCAGATGAATCACCTACAACAGCAAACATAACTCAACTGTCCCAGTTCTTGCGGGTGTAGCCAATATTCTACATTTCTATAAACACTTTAAAATGCAAAAATAATGCCCTGAACATGTGGCAGCAAATTATGACAACTAACATCTTTTTTTAAAGTGACGTTGCTACTCTTGAATTTTTGAAACTTTTTTTTCATGGATTGAGTGCCCATAAGATCATACTGTACAAGACATCCGCATGGCAGATAACACAACATCTGCACTCAAAGGCACACAATGAAAGCTTGTACACATGGAAAGTCTTTTATTTATCAGTCCAAGCCCTGAAAGTTCATGACACTTATTCTCGAGGTTGACCTCCAAAGCCACCACGGCCACGGCCATATCCACTCTGGGGGGAAAAAAGAGCAAAAATGAAATGACCTTTTTTTTTAATAATGTTAAAGAATAATATTTTGCTAATTTCCGTCATACTTCAGACTCTTTTCAGAATGTTATATATTAAGATTATTTTCACTTATAGATCATGCTATAAAGACACCAAACTGCACAGTAACAGTAGAAATGGGAATTCAACAAATCAGGTCACACAGTTTCAAACTTTTCAAATAAGCTGACAGTCATCATTGGGTCAAAGATGCAAAAATTGGAAATAGCTTAGGAGCTTGGGTCCTAAGGGAGAGAACACGGACTCCACGGATATGCAAACATGTCGGGATAAGAACGATTGGAACAAGAATCTTGATGGAAGGCATGAAAAATGAATCCAAATCATATTTTTTTCAACAAATGTATTATAAATATTGAAAGCTGTTATCTTAAAAACCATGGCACCCCACAACCACTAATTTTTGTAGCCATGCCCAAACCTAGCCGAACATGCTACTTGTGAACCCAAACTAAATGTGAACTGATAATGTGTTGATCTGATGATATCAGTATTAAAATATGATTGCAAAGCACTCTCATATCTGTTGTGCCATGTGGCTAAAGAAAGGAACAGAAAAGTTTAAGTCCAGCAAAACGTAAAAGTAACTTACAAACTGGAAAGATGTATTGGCACCAGCACCCACATCAGACTTCTTGTCACCATCAGCTGAAAATTATTAAAAGAAACCGATTTAAAACACAGGAAACCTTTGTGTTCAGTCTCGGCAAACGTATAATAAAAATAAAAAGGTAAAAGATTTATATAGTGCAGCAGTCCAGAGCGTATGCAGCATTACTTTAGCCAAATAAGAAAAAAAGTGAATTACAAATCCTACATCAAAACAACACATATACTTCTGTGGATAAAACACATACAAAGATAAAATACTCACGTGGACCACCAGCCTTGCGGTATTCTCTGTCTTGAGCAGGAGCCCTGGGACCACCACCCTCTGCAGCTATAGACAGAAACAATACAGTTCTGTCACAACATCCAAACGTTTTATTGTAACAATAATATCTAAGCCATAAAACCCAAGAATGCTAGGATGCATTAAAGAAAAATGTAGCGAAAACATCTGGGTGTAGTCTGCGTAGGGAATTAAGCAATGTATGCATATCATTGTAAGACGAAATGGTTTCGTGGAGAAACAAAATTAAACCTATGGGTGTACCTAGATATCTCGATGGATTAGTCAACATTTTCTTGGTTTTACTTATTAATTGTATAATTTTGCTTCTGCTATTTTATTTCCTATGTTCTGTCCAATGATCAAAATATTCCAAACCACATCCAGACATTACTTTACATTGCTATATTTTTTTAACAAAGCAGTAGCCATAATGTGCTATATTATCCTTCACTTTATGGTCACAAATGGTTTTGCAGCTGTACTTTGTATCAGCACACTTTGTCTGCAACCTACTCTACTCAGGCACTGCATTCCCTGCTAGTCCTGTAAGCGGGAATGTAATCATTGTTAATCAAGGCTCTGACAAATCAGGCTTGACATAGCTCTGGCCTTTTCTATCCATATCAATCAGGGCTTCTGCTAAGGCTAAATTCTTTGGGGTCCCAGGGACCCCTTCCTCAGATTTCTAAGGGGTCCCAGGCTAACTCTAAGGGGTCCCTTTACAATGTAGAAAAAAATCAACAAATCAACATACTTTGTTCAACTGCCCTTCAGGCACACAAAGCACTGTAATATCTAGTCAGAAACGGCGAGATTTCTGTGCCATGATGTCTGTGCAAACATCTGTGATGAGCTTATGCTCACTGTACTTGGGGTGCTCACTTTCTTTCCGTTTCTAAGGCAATGAATTTAACCACGATGTCAACGACATCTTTGAAATAAGTTAAATAAGCTGCACCTGGTGGTGGATGGGAGAGGATGTATGAAAGTATGAATGCCTCAGATGCCATCATTCAAAAGGAAGTTCTCGACCGTAACCTGGCAATTAATAACTTAGTGAGAACTAGAGATGTAAGAAACATCAACGAGAGGTGGCACGTTGCTAAAAGTATAAAAGTTGGGATAAAAAAACCTGGCGCAAGGTAGAAAAGCGAACCTCGGCAAGACGTGGCTCCCACAGCTCAGTGACATTCAGTGGATTCTGAATGTTAGTAAATCATGAGATGAAGGGGGATCGAAGGTGTTTGAAACTGTGCAAATAAATTAAACGAGTTTCAGTTGCAAACTATATTTAGCAATAAAACGCCTTTCTCAGCCGACTAGTACTTGATGTAGGGTCTAAGAAAAGTGAGGCGAAACGGCTTCTCTCTGAACATACTGTCTTTCCTTACATCTTTCTTTACTCATAAGAGGGGATAATAATATTTAATACTTTCAGTTCATTCCTCCTGATGACTGACCTAAAGTACACCTCGGTTTGAGTCCAATCTTTGAACTTTTACAAATGGCCAACAATTCACGACTGCAACATAGTGCCCCCACTGTGTCTTTCTTCGCTTATCTAACCCGACCATTCTGCGATCAATTCAGTTGTTTTTATGTTTGTGTCATTTGCGCTGTTCATTCTTCTCTCCTTTTTAAATTCTAGTTTTGTTTGTTTGTGGAGAATACAGTCAGTCCTAACCCCGACAGAATGTTCAGACAGAAGTCGTTTCGCATCAGCGCTCAGACCCTACCGCAAGTACTGGGTGAGGGAGACGATTTATTGCCATGCTAGTCGGCAGTGCCTGTGATGTCCACCCCGCCTTTTGTCCGGGTAGTAAGTGAAGACGACTGGCCGATGGCAGTCCGCACCTCGTGTACTCCTACCTTACCTTGCACGGGCGATACCACTCACTTCCCCCCGGTGGGAAGATATCGGCCTTTAGTGGAACTCTTCTTGGTAAGGGAAAACAAACTCAGTGCAAGGGAAGTTACTCTCGCCTTGCAGCAGACGACAACAATAGGTTGGTCTACGACGTCAGACACTACACCTACCCAATTTTGTATCTGTTCTTCGCCCAAATTTGAAGGGGTCCCCTGGGACCCCATTGATGAAAATTGAAGGGGTCCTCCGAACTTTTTAATGCGTACTGTACGCAATTTTCTGCGTAATCAGAAGCCCTGTCAATTCACCTGTCTGTGTGACTACACATTTGATGTCTGGGTACTAGATGTCTCAGCATGCAGGAAATGACCTTTTTAAGTGGCAATAAACTTTGGCTTTATGTGCATGGGCAGACCAGAGGTTCAGGTACACCTGGAGGTTTAGTTTCGCTACAATGGCACATTTATTTTCAAGAACTGTTGTGATGACTATATGTTATAATGTTCCCCACTATACCAGTTCATTAAAAACCCTTTCACTAAGTTCTCCGTATAGCTATCATTAAAGCATTAAGACAACGCTCAACAAAAAGTTTCCTGTGAGTCAATAAGAATTTATAAAGCATAATATCTCTGCCAAAGGCGGATTCATCGCACTGAAAAAAGGCCACAAAACAGTCATGTAGAAATTCCAGCAGTAAAAGGCAATCATTGCAGAGTTAATGATAAAACCTGCGGAGTAAAAAGGGCTGGTGACATCAGGAGAATACTGTGAAGATAGTGAGTAATCTTAAGAAATGAAATATGAAAAATGCAATGTGATCATCACTTTAGCTTATTTACTACAGCTCATGATTGCTGCCAAAGTGAGTGGAATCCAGCCATTAAATCCAAAAATGTTGCACTTCAAAATAACATTTCATACAGTCCAGCTGCAATGCAGAAGAGGAAGAAAACGTAGCAGAAGCACATGTAACCATAAAGGCCCAACACTTTTATCCAAATCAAAGCACAATCACAAAACAAGTCAAATCAAGGAGAACTGATCCCTTGAAAGGAACAAAACTCTTCAAGACCACAGAAAAAGCCATGCTGCTAAACCAAAGATTAAAAAAAAAACCAACAGTTTGTGTGCATTTGGAATGTTGTACTGTGCTGCCAGTTGAGATGGGTTAGGCAGTTAAGCGGCACGGTATCTGCAAAGTACTCACAGCAAAATAGGTTTGCCTTTTTGTGAGACTAACCAGGAAAATAACTTCTATGAAATAAAGGAACACATACGTACTGCTTATCTCTGTGAGTAAACAAATCCTTTTTGACATTTGCTTTGCACATCAACAAGATTGCATCATCTAATTACAGTCTTTCGAAAGCATTTCTTTTACCAAATGCCATTCTCATTTGTGAATAATTAGGCAACAGGATATCTATTCTCCCAATGTTTTCGTTGACTAACCTTTTGGTCTGCTTCGAGGAGCCTCTGGCCTTGTTTGTCTTTTCAATGTGCTTGGTACAATCTCTGCTGGAAGATGCAAGAAGTCACGAAGATACTGGATACCCTCATTTGTCAGGTACCAGTAGTAGTGAGACCAGGCAAACTGTTCTCGTACATACCCTCTTGACTTGAGGCTCTAGAAGAAACAAGAGAATATGTTTATGTAGCAAAAACTGGTGTCTCTTCCCATTACAAAGTGCATTAATATTGTGTCTATATCTGTATAGCAGTACTGCCAAAACTTTATTTGCTAACAGAAGCCTCACACTTAAGAATACTACTGCTATATAACGTCCGTGATGACCTGCATACTCAAATACATGAATTCTAGCTAAATAAATGTAAACATTCCGTAATCCCGGTATCAATGCACATGTCCTCTGGAGCGAGAACAAGCGTACACACCGGCAATGGTTAACAATGCGTGCTTGTCTTACATACAATGCACGAATATACATAAATCTGAAACATTTACGTCTGAATGCGTACTAATACAAGAATGCTCAAAAATTCAAAATCTTGAGTGACCTGACTAAAATCAAACTTACTGTAAGAGCCTTGATGACATGTAGGTTTGGTACGTCGATGTCATGATGTTTCGGTGCAAAGAAATCTTTCTTGGCTACCAGTACTCCCTCCTTGAAGAGGTACTCATAGATGGAGACCCTATTTTTTTTCGGAATCAACATTCTGAAATCACGTAAAACACTTTATGAGAAACTAGAAAACAAATCGAAATAGGCAATAACAACCGATATGTAAATACTGGTTTGGCGAATACGAATAAATTTGTGATGCTAAAAATCTTAGATATATTTATAACAAACTAAGACGTATTTAATGAAGAAAATGACTCTAGACACCGCTTTATCAGGTTATACTTTCAATTAAAAGCGAATTTTGTCATAGATGATATCGGACAAAGTAATACAAAATCTCTCCACGCACTTGCCAAGGGACGCAAAACGGAAAAGGAAGTAGCCTTGGGTTTTGTTAACAGCTTAATCGAGGAAATAAAAACATTTTTCATAATTAGAGTACAAAAATTTTATCTTAATAAATTATGACAGTTGTAAAGCGACATTTAAGTATATTATTTCTATATTGTAATTAAATACTAAAAACTAATTTTATAAGATTGTATCTTTTCCGATGTCATTTTGTCGTGGCGAGGTAACTCTTGAGCTAAATGATGACGTCTGCTACGCTTCAAACAGCCGGAGTCACGGAACATGCGGATCTGTAGCTTTGTTTTTGTCTTCTTTGCAATCTTTCAGGGAAAACATGCTACCATATATGACAAAATAGATATCGGTTACTATAGGTATGTCTTAAGGCTTATTTGAAACAGTTTAAGAGGTCTGCAAAGGAGTTAAGCACAATATAATTTGTAGGGTAATTGGAAACCTCGATCCACAGTTACAATATATAACACATATCTCGTACCATTTTTTAAATTAATTTTCACATTCATAATAATTATCATGTACAATAGACCTAACACAATATATTTAGAATAGACAATGTCTGGTGTGCTTGCTGAAGTATCAATGCGTTCTTTACAAGATTGTTTTAATAATACCAGTCCATTCATTGCGACTTACAAAACATAGACACATCAGCAGAAAGCCAAGCAGCAACAGCAGCACATCGTATAAATTTACTGTTAATCTATTTAAAATCATATATAAACTGATACTTTCCTTCTTTCATGTAAAAATATTATGGAAGGAAATAGGTGACAAAAAAGTGAAAAAAAGTAATTGTCAGTTACATAGTCCTAACAGAGAAACATTTTTATGCAGGGTTAAGCAGGCTGGCAGCTAAACATCCATATATCTTGGCTTTTTATTTGTATTTACAGTGAATGAAGAAACAGCTATTACCAAAAATAGTTTTCATTCTTGATGTACTATCTTGTTTTGCTACTGAAAACTATTTGCAGGGAAAAGGTGAAACAGATGTTCTATCATGCTTACAATGGCTACATTGAACATGCATATCCTTATGATGAGTTACGACCACTGACATGTGATGGCCACGATACATGGGGAAGGTAATTTTGAATCTAATTTGCATTATAAACTTGAAATACCTGGTTTCTTACAGATCATTCCCAGTATATATTTGCCATTTCTGCCATATTCTGTTTTGATTCTTAATCTTCCTTCTTTAATTTCAGCTACTCATTGACACTGATTGATGCATTAGACACTCTTGCAGTGATGGGCAACAACACAGAGTTTCGCCGAGTGTCTTACCTCTTGATTGAAAAAGCAGAAAGCTTTTTTGATATGGACATTAATGTCTCTGTCTTTGAGACTAACATCAGAGGTAAATTTAATAATATTAATAAATGTACCTGTATACAGCACACTGTCACATCTTTGGGTTATGTTCTGAGCACTGACCCATTAACATGACAAACATATAGATATATGTTACACATCAAACTTTTCGACAATAATACAAATAACAAAAGACAGTCAAAAACTTCAGCTGAGACTGAACTACTTTTGTAGATGTTTCATGTACAAATTTGTCTTAAGTGTATCCTTGAATGATTCTGACGATGTATTACACGAGGAAGAGAGTTCCATAAAATTGTTGATGAATGAACCTGCATTTACCAAATGTTTTGATTCTTGGAATGAAGACGTAAAGAGCTGCCTGCTTGAGGTGTTACCAAGTCAGAAAAGTAAGAAGGAGCAAAGCCTGTAAAAAATAAGAAGCAGAGTATAGCCAGTTTATTTTCTTTGTGAGCCTTTACAGGAAGCCAGTGGAAAATAGGGAGAAAAAGTTTTGCATGATGTCATTTGCATGCTAGGAATTTGAGCTGTGCTTTAGAGTTTTGGAGTTGATGAGGTACAGAGGGCAACAAAATGATAGAATTACAGTAGTCAAGTTTTGATGAAACAAAAAAACAGACAAAGATGTAGACAGTTTTAGTAAAAGATTGTTAGGGATGGTGCTGATATTTCGTATCTCAAAATATGCAGCACTGCAGATGTTTGAAACAAGATTGTCAAGGGACATACTTCACAGTAAAGCTATGGTTTCTGGTGGAGCATCTGTTGAGCCTGCATTGATCGATCTAGCCACTGAGTCCAGTAACTTGACTGACTTTTTCCTGAACCAGTACTCTTCCTATCACCAGAACAACATATGGCCACAGGACTTTTAGTTACTGTGTAGCAAAACAATGGAACTCTCTCCTTTTCCATATCCACAACCTATCCACTATTGAATCCTTTAAACATACGCTGAAAACGCACCTCATCCGTAAGCATTACTCCTAACACCCTTTCCCACAATGCTAGTCATTTTCCACATCCTTCCCTGCTTGTCTTTCTTTTGCAGTATGATATTCTCAATGCTTGTAATTTAGGTCTTCTTTGTGTTTTCTGTATTTTTATTCATCATTAGTACTGTTGTTTATTCTTTTATAGCTTATATGTTATTTGATTTTTTTCTTGTCCCTTGTATGCTGTGTCTCATTCTTGTTCTTAGGCACTAATAGCATGCTTCTTAGGAGTGTGAGTATATGCTTTACAAATTTTGCATTTATTATTATTATTCTTTCTTGTCATTTAGTCTAAGTTTATGTCTAAGCCTCCATTATATGCGTGCTTCAGAAGACTGAAGGATTATGTGTACATAAAGTAGAAATGTAAAGCTGGGTGTCATCTGCAAAAAAATGCCCGGAAAAAAGCAACTGTGAATGAACCAAAAGAGGTCACAATCATCACTGAGCCTGGTTTCGGTTATGATTAAAGTGTCTACAATGTTGCCTTGTATAAACTGAACTTTCTCTCATCTTTTAGCTGCTTTGTTTATTTTTTTTCTACTGGTCATTTGATACTGTATCATTCTCTTTCTGTATCATATACTTTCTCTTTTTTTCATTATATTCCAGAACTAATAGTTTCTCCAGTTACAGTGTAACAGTTCTATGAATATTATTAGCCACTCTAAAAATATTTTCTTCATTTACATTCATTTTATATTTATGCCTTTAGCTAGTTTATAGAAATACAGTTGTAAGATTTGTAAAATCAGAATCCTGTAATTCATATTCTGTTTGATTAAAAAACAGTAGTAGGAGGACTACTCTCAGCGCATTTGATGATGAAAAGGGCAGGAATGCTTCTTGAGCCAGGGTGGCCATGTTCTGGGCCTCTTCTACGCATGGCTGAAAACATTGCTCGCAAGCTACTTCCAGGTATTTCTGCTGAAAGTGGCAGCAATGGCTAGCAATTTAGCAGTGGTGGCAATCACACAGATAGGCTAAAATATGACCCTAGTTTAATAACTGCTTCTTTTCTGCTGATTTATTTCAACATATATTTTTTTTAAAGATCAGTTTGGAGTCTTAGTGATTTGTAGTCTTGAACAACTGAATCCAGTTGCTGAGGAATTCTATGAAACTATTACGAAATGATCTGGAAAAATAGTAGACTCTAGGACAATAGCATATAGCTTAAGGTCACTTACAAAGCATACATGAAATTCTTCTTTGCTAGGATATTTTGCGCTTTTAAAGGGCAACACAAGGCTCAGCGAAAAGGCTGGAAATACAGCATAAAAACATATCCTAGTGGTATTTTATAACAAAGAGGCACGATAAATATTATATTAATGTTTTTCTTGTAATCACACCTGGATTTGTCGAGAAAAAAGGAAGTTGCGAAAGGGCAGTATTTCTAACATAAGTATCGTCTGCAGGAGCTGACTTTGAAGAGGAAAGATGCAATCCTCTATAAAGGAAAACTGACCAGGACACAATGTGCTGTTGCTGAATGTTCTTTTTGACAGTCAGATTAAGTTAGTTCCTAAAGATAATGGATTAACTTTGTTCAGAGATCTGTATAATTTACATCAATAAACTTGTATAATATTTTTATAATGGAATATTTTTTAATGGTAAAAACGTCATTATCAACAATCAGCTGTAGCTATAAAATGAAAATGCAATGCTTGAATGAATCATCTAATGAAAAAGATTATAGGAGTTTATCTTAGACAAACACTCATTTGAAATGTGTTTATATTTTATGAACAATAATACACATAGAATAATTAATTCAAATACATCCACTTAGTAACAGAGAATGAACGATAATACATAGACCACAATGACCATGATTGTTGCCCATTCAATTTTGATCTGGAAGATTTGCTAACTATGCAATCTGCCAAATATACTTGGTTTGGACCTTTTTTAATATCAATCAAAGCTTCTAAACAAAGTTCGAATCTGTAGGGCTGTTTTCCAAAAGACATGCATAGATTTGTTGGACTTGCTGTTACAAATACTACTGATACACAATGGAACTCTCTTGCATAATGGGTATTTTTCTTCTGCTTAGCTAGTAGCAGGTGAGAATGCCATTGTTTGAAGGCTTATATCTTGAAAATTAAGCATAATTATATACTCATATTTTGGGAATTAATATTTTAAAATGAACTTAACCTGGACATAAAGAAAATATTGTGCACTTGTGTTGCCCTTAAATGCTGCTATTCATTCATTCCTTTCTCTTGTACTGGTTGAACTAGGCAGGCAATGCTATAAGGCTTAAGACTAATTTGTGAGTAATATAGTGTCGTTAGCACATACAGTGATACGTATATGTGTGTGTCGTATGCTGCTTAAAATATCACGAAAGTGCTTTATTTATAAAGCAGAAATTATCTCATTTCCTTGCTGAAATAAGTGTTTATGTAGTAGTTTGACAAATGTTTTGAACGTAAAGACTGATACATTTCAGCCTTCGACACTCCCACTGGCATGCCGTATGGAACTGTTAATCTTCGCCATGGTGTTCCTAAAGGTGAGACAACAGTGACATGCACTGCTGGAGTTGGGACATTCATTGTGGAGTTTGGAACTCTAAGCAGACTGACTGGGGATCCAATCTTTGAAAAAGTTGCCATGAAAGCCATAAAGGCTCTCTGGAATCATCGTTCTCCCTTGAACCTGGTAATCATGGCATGCTCACTTTTTTTTAAATGAAGCTTCGAATTGGCTTATAAACTGCTGACTTAAGTGTGAACATCATGCCTTCCGCTCCCCTCCAAAAAAAGGTTAAATAGCCCTCAGCAGACATTTAAAAATAAACATTAATTTTTCACTAGCAAAGAACTGATGCAACTTTAGACACTATAGCCAGAATTATTGAATATAGAGAGTTCTGCTTGCCACACCTACTTTGAGGTTTAGCATGATCTCAAGCAGTTGTAAGCAGGGTTTTTTTCCTTAAATCTTTTCCTTGTTATGGAATTCCACATTTCTGGGACTCCTGACCAAAAGGTCAGCCTGTAGTGTTTTCTTTTTAAATAAAGTGATAAAACATAATTCTGTTCTTTTCAGCTTGGTAATCATGTGGATGTAAGTACTGGAAAGTGGACAGCACTTGATTCTGGAATTGGAGGTGGTGTAGATTCCTACTTTGAATATCTTGTAAAAGGTGCCATTATGTTTGATAATTCAGAGCTTCTTGAGATGTTCAGAGGTAAGTTTTCTCATGTTATGGTATAATTATTCTTGCTAAAGTATTGCCTCTTTTTAGTAGTCTTCAATAGAAATATGTTGATGGTTAAAGAAAAATTTGTGAGTGAAATGATCACCTTTTATCCCGGATTATCTTCTATTTTTATTGTTTTGGAGCATTCATCTAAATGGTCTTAATGGTGTTCTGTATGCTAAAAAAGAAAGAGGAGACTGCATTTGCTTTTGAAACTGTTTACTTTGAAGTAAAATATATTTGAATTTAAAGGGGTTCATTGATTTTGTTGCTCCTCTTTCACTGCATAGTATATGAGCAGAGCATAGTGCAGCATCTGAAGAGAGATGACTGGTACATGTGGGCTAACATGAAGAAAGGTGGCATAACTCTGCCTCTCTTCACTTCTTTGGATGCATACTGGCCAGGCATCCAGGTAATATATATGTGTACATGTGCAAGCATGTATGTAAACACATATCATGCCCTTTCATATGCACAAGAGAGGGAATTGGATGGGCTTATTTGGAGTGGTAGACATCAGGTGGAGAAGGCTAGTGTAAAAAGAGAGAAGAGGGGCTGGTTTTTCATCTTTAGAAGCTGTCACAGACATTGATGTAAAGATTACAGGAAAAAGTCAACATGCAAAAAAATCCAATATTCTAAAAAAAAAAATGAGTACCACACCTTTCTAGGAAGACACAGACTCCACTCTCCTACATAGTGTCCTTCCACTTGCCGTGTCTCAATGGGAAGGGAAGTGCTGGCCGGCGACAGTTAATTAAATTGTTTCCCTTTTTCTTTTTCCACTTTCTTTAAAAAAAAAAAGTTAGTCATGCAACATGTGCCGCCCTCGCTGTGTTGGATGTTTAGTCTCATGTCACCCTTCTGTAATAGAAGCATATTCCTTATTAGATATAATCTTCATTGGGATCTAGCATAGTATTGTTGCACAATATTTTTTTCCCATTGTTCTCTAATGCCTTTGAAAGCACATCTTGAGCAATGTATATACCTCTTCCATCACAGTTTAATTCTTTGTTTAATACAAGAACAGCATTTTGGCATATCATCATGTTGTTGAGTGATAGGTACTGTTTTGTTTTTTGTGCTGCAGATATTGTGTCTCATTAATACTTTTTCAATGTTACTCAAGATGCTTCATTATCCCACCTCCACTTCACACAGCATTTCCAATGATTATATCATGCATCTTTTTCCAGTCTTGGTATAATCAATCTTTTATCACTATAGAGCATGCTTGGCGATTTGGATAGTGCCATGAAGACCATACACAACTTCCACCAGGTATGGCAGCAGTTTGGTGCTACACCAGAGTTTTACAACATTCCAAAAGCTGAAGTACATCAGGGAAGAGAAAGTTATCCCTTGCGTCCAGGTACTTGATCTGCAGTCAATAAGTTGTGATACATGGCAGCACATAAGTGTCATTTTATGTAAAAATATATTTTGAGCAGATAGAACTGATTTTGATTGTTGTCTTTTTGTGTTTTCAAACACAAAATGGGATGGATATATGTAGGACTGATTGTCATCTCGGCAGACTAGTTAAAAATGATCAATGGCTGCTGCAGATATATCAGCCTCTATTAGTCCACTGTTATGCTCAGTACTGTTAGTATTAGTACATTACTATACTGTATTATTGCTGTTATTGCTGACGTCACACACAAGTGACAAGATCAAAATAGGATGATGAACCTGTCAGTCATAATTTTGTGAAAGAGTTGGGCAGGGATGGACAATATTAATACTCAGTGCTTATTGAAAAGCAGACTTACTCAGTTACTCTTCTTCCTCTGCATGCATGCATAGATCCGCGCACACACACACACATATTAATATTCTCATTATGAAGGCTAATCATTGATTAGTTTGAGTTTATTTATTCTTTATATTTTTCTTTGTCTATACAGAACTGATAGAAAGTACAGTTTATCTGTACCGTGCAACACGTGACCCCTTTCTTCTGAAAATGGGAGTTGACATGGTAGAGTCCATTGAACATGTTGCTCGCACCAAATGTGGTTATGCTACGGTGAGAGCATTTATTTTTATGTATTAATTGGAATGAGTCTGATGATAATAAATTTCAAGTCTGCATTTTTCTATTAAATACTGATCTGCCTTATGCAGATCACAAGTTTACAAAAGATAACTTAATGAGAAAATACCAGAAATCGAAGTGAGTGGTAATCAAAGAAATAACCGAATGTCTGGAAAGTGGAAGGCATTTTAGGTTTCTAACCCCAGATGTGTAACGTGTTTCTAAAATTAAGAACTATTCTAAAGAAGTAAATGTTTTTTAGGAATGCTATTATGTCATTCAGATGCGCTACATGCATTTTTTTCTATATTTAAACAGCTCCGTGTTGTTCTAAACTGGCTACATTAGTTTTAATAGCAATAAGCACATTTTGAAAGTAATTACTGCAGCTATCAGAATCACCTCGAGACTTTGAGATTTACAAGCAAATAATTATTAAGAGACCAGTAAAAATCAATAGCATTAAACAGATTTTAGAAATGCCAAGAAAGTAAACATCTTACCCCTTAAAAAAAAAAGCAACAAGAATTTAAAACAGACAAGGCTACAAATTTAATTTTTCTTAAAGCACTTTTTATTTATTTTTGTAAACAAATCTGGCCTCAGAAATTGTGCCTTTTGTGCAGTTTGTACCGAGCACAAAAAAGATCTTTCAGATCGTTTTTTAATTCATACCTTTTTTTCTGATAGATTTGCTGGCTCACACACAAATATATGCTTCAAGAATGAAGTGAACATTTCTCAAGAAATAACATAACAGTGACATAAATTGTAAAAATGATAGGTAAAAGGTGCACTACTAAAAAAAAAAAACTCAACCAAAAGCCTGGCAATAGATAACATTCGAAATTTTTGGCAATAATCTTCTCAAGTGCTTCTCAATAATTCATTCAATACAATCATACAGTCACATAGTATTCATTCTCATCAAGATTTTCAAGGTACTCACACAAGGAACTTTAAGAATGTAAACTAAGCCATTTATATTCATCAGAATATTCAATAATAGAATGGTCAAGAAGCTACACGTTGAAATTTCTGAACATGACAGGTAGTGTTGATACTAATGAAACATTACTAAGACTAGAGGTGATCTCTATCTGCTGCGAATTTTCATGAGTCACATTAGTCACAGCATTTTTGGTAGCTCTGTTTAGAAAATTCATGAGAAACAAGGTTGGGCGTTTGAAACTGCCAATTTTTCTCATGTTAAGCCCAGACTTGGTTCAGATACTAAACACAGTGATGAGCAAACAAAAGAAGTCTAAGTGACGCTTTGGATGAAGATCACATGAATGCATAATTCTCTATGCTAATCTTGAATTTGACAAGTAAACAATATATTCACTAGTTATCCTTTTGCTGGTTTTCTATGGTAGGGGAGGGTGATGGTGGCTGTTTTTTAACGAACATGTGCATACGTGAGCAAAAGTCATGCATAAACAGTTTTATCATTTTTAAAATGACTTTAATGAAAAATGTTTTGTGGTATGCACTACGTTTAGGACCTATACAAATGTTTTAGCAAAATACATTTAAGGCTGAAAATTGTTTAAAATTAGGATCACTCTGCAGATGTCATATATCTCATGTTACAATCTGTTTTGCCAGCTGAGGTGATATATATATATTGTTGTCCGTTATATATTACCTCCTGAATGCAGCTATAGCCAAGAGAACAGCTCAGCAAGATGAATGTTTGCATTTTCAAATTGTAAAGGAAACTAAAGCTGTGGAAAAGCAGAGATCATTTAAATAGGGCCTTAAAGCATGCACATAAAGCTTGAAACAAAGCCACTGCTTTAGAGTTGTCCTGGTGCGATCTTTTTAAATTTGTTGTTGATTGCAGGTAAAAGATGTGCGAGACCATCGCCTCGAAAATCGCATGGAATCTTTCTTCTTGGCAGAGACAACAAAGTATTTATATCTTTTATTTGATCAGGACAACTTCCTACACAACAGTGGTGGACATGCCACTTTGGTGCACACACCTAATGGAGACTGTGTGCTGGATGCAGGAGGCTACATTTTCAACACAGAAGCTCATCCTATTGATCTGGCAGCAGTCCATTGCTGCAGTGCACAAAAGAAGGAGGAAGAGAAAGTTTTGCAGGAGTTCCATGACAGCCTGAATATTTTGGAACTTCTAGATATCGTCAACACCATGGATGTCAAAAAGATTGGCAAAAAGCTCAAGAAAAGAAAGAGAAAACTGAATGATGTTCCCCAGTATGTGATGCCCCCAGAGCCTTTCAAAGAAGAAATGCTGCAGAATGTTACTCATGTCATAGTAGAGAACATGACAGCATCCCATCACATAAATACATCCTTGTCTGAGGGAGAGCAATTAGTGACAAGAGATGTCCCTTCAGATGCTGAACTGAGACCAGAAGGCATTTTATCAGAGCCAGTCTCTGACAAAGTGAAATCTGAACATGACACAGCCTATGGAAACTTGCAAACACATGGGGTATTACCTACAGAATCTACACTGAAGACCGATATGCAGCCTCCAGTGGTTGAATCAAGCCAGCCTAGCACAGATTTGACACATGGTATCAAAGTGAACAGCCAGGAGGTAATAACAAAAACAGGGCGCAAAAAACAAACTTTTGAGCTTGCTCAGCAACTCCTGGACCTGTTATCTACAGTGACCAACAAGGGGTCAGAAGCAGAAATAAAAAGACCAAATGTGGCAGATTTGTATGAAACTATGGCAAATTATTCCTTGGTGTACATGCATAAACCAAACCTCATGCGCTGCCCAGCTCAGCCCTTTCATGCCAGACTTTCTGTGTGGGGTGAATTTTTTGAAGATAATACACCAGTGTAGAAAAGTTTCAGTGAATAAAAAAAAGAAACCCATTTTACATTGTGCCTTCCGCTATTTTGATCAATGTTCCATAGACTTTCATAAAACATCTCTGTAAACAGGGTCATGAAAATGTGAAAAGAAATCCACAAATAATATTCAGCAATGATTATGCAAATTTTCGAATTGATCTACAACAAAGAACTTATCTTCCTGGAGAGAGTTGTGACATTTGCTGGCGATACAGAAAAATATGTAAACAGCCAAACAAATCAGTTTTTTCTTTGCCATAGTGAAAGAATATGTGAAATCATGAATAAATAATTGAGACTGTCAAAATATCATTGTGTCATTTTTGCAGTCCAGCCACATCATTTGTTATCACCACGTGGGCCATCTTGTGTCCTTACTTGCCAGTCATCTTGTGTCCTTTCTGTATAATTTTACAGTAGTCCTCCAACATTTCGTATTGTCTGTACTTTAAAGTGAGTGTGAAGAAGTCCATAGGATAAGTAAGTGCTATGTTATCAAGGCAGCTAGTGATTTAAGTCCCGTTACATTCTTGGTAAGTAGGGCAGCAACAAGGGTCTTCATTTTCTCTCTCTCCCTAAACTGCCCATGACTGCTTCATGGACCAACTCTGTTTCTACTAAAAGGTCAAAAGGAAGTGTATATCTTTTATTTTTTATCAGTCTCAATGTAAATCTTGATTCATTTTAAGTCATCCCTAGTATTTAGGGAAGAGATAACAAAAAAGTAAAAAAGCCAATTTAATTACAATAAACATTTGTACTTCAATGTTGCTGATGCTATCAGAGATTGATTGCACAGGAGCTACTATTTAAACTGGCCAGTTACAAACACCACTTATGCAGGAACATCAGAAAATAAGAATAAACTTAAGGCTCCAGGTGGTGATTGTACTATAATCATTATGTAACCTTTGGTCATGGTACGGGAGGTGGATTATTCGTATTTGTCATTTAAGTTGAACATCATCACAACAAATGGGTCATCTGCGAAGAATGACATGAAACATGATGCTCTGTTTTGGTTTGATATGAATGCTGTGTTTAGTGGGCCTGAGCAGGAGAATGACTGATCAACGGTTTTGAAAGTGTTATGCATTATTGTATTTATTTCACTTTATACACAGTCACCTTCTCTCCTAAATTTTCACATGTATTGTTCTTTGTTGGAATGAATGATTGAAAATATGAAATAATTTTAAGCATTCCTATAATAAATATATGTTGTGATTGGTGGGGTCACCTGGACATTGGTGGCGGACTCTGGCCTTATGTGCAACCTGATGCATGAAGAGGAATAGACTGATAGATGTTGTGATTGGATGTGAGTGAACATTATGACAGGTACATTAACCTAGTAGAAGCTAGAATAGCAAAATTTCTTACTCATATTTTTCATAATTCTTTCATATATCATTTCACATATGCAATAGTGAAATGATAAATCTTGAAGCAAAATGAACATACAATCATGCTATTTTCATCCAAGGACCCTTTTTTGTTTGTGAAGTGTCATAATATGTTTGGAGACACTTTGATCCTATAGCTATCATTTATTGTGTTTATATGTTGTAATCACGCTAAAAAACGTTAAAGCAAAGGATATCCACAAATTTTAAAATCTGAAGTTTATAATATTACCTTCACTGATTAACAGTGGTAAAGGCATAATGAAAAAAGCATAAGCATGTATGTGCTCTCTTTTTCACACATATGCACACAACTTTATTGGTTAACACACATCATGTCAGCAACAAAGGCCATACCACACCAAAAAACTATGCTACAGTTTGAATAAAAAAATATTTTGTTAAAAAAGTCTTTTTAAAAATAAAGAACGTTATTCAATAAAATAACCATAAAATACCTAGTTAAAAATCTTTTAAAAAAATCATCCTGAATTTTGCACTACCCCAAATAAACACACAACATAGATATATCATGACTGACAATGCTTAAATTGATGCTTTTGCACACGGGCACTAATGTACATATACACAAAATCTCTCTTTTACCCCTCGTCCCCAACAAAGAGACACATCACACCCTGAAAGTAATGCATATGCATTCTATTCAATTTTCAGTCGATTGTCTACACTGGTCCACAACATGAGAAATCCCACAACAATTCCAGCACAGTTCATCACCTGCCGAATCTGGATCCACTGATGCACACCCTGTGACATCCAGAAGCTTATGTCCAGGTCAACAAATACTGTTGTTAAAATCAGCGTTATTGCTGTGCAGATAGACATGTCTCGCAGGTAAGTGCCACAAAAGAAGCTTAAGCCACAAGCTGCTAATGTAAGGGCAATCAAAAACCTCATATAATCACCCCCAAACATGTGGACATGAAAGCCATTCTTGTACTCTGGGATGCTGTTTATGAGATAGACATAGGACAACAGGTAAAGACCCAAGCAACCCTCTCCAATACGACATAACCACTCTGACCTATTCTTGCTCATCATGCTGCCAAGCATTATGTATATGCCCATGCATCCAATTTGTCGACAAGCCACCAACACCTGCAACATTACATTAATGTCAGTGACAACAAGCTTCTTTCAACCTTTCTCCAAAGGATCATGATTCTTAACTTCATACATGCATTTTTAAAACAATGATTTTTTTTTTAACTTGCTGGATGCTTATTTTTACACTGTGTCAGATTTTAAAAAGTGATTTTTATTTCACTGTGTTTCATATGCTTGAAGATTATTGAAGGCAATAACATTTTGAATGCAAAAATTACCCGCAGCCAGTGTGGGTACTCCCATGCAGGGTTGGTGTAAACATTAATGGCAAAAAGCAGCAGTTGTCCACTGTATAGCAGGCAGGCAAAATGGAGTTTGAACTTTCCAGACATTGTCACTCCACATCCAATACAAACTATCAGGTACACATACACCAGCTTAGGGTTGACTGGAGGAACGCTTTTAAAAAAACATGAAAAACTCATATTTTATACCTACACCAACAATTAGTAATTCTAAAGTACTATATAGCATTGCAGTTTCCACTCATGAATGAAGCTGAAGTACTTTTTCAAGGATATCTAAAGTATAAAACTAAAAGACACACTACCTATACTCTTCTAAGCTACCATCAGAGGCCCCATTCAAATAACGTGAACGCAAGCTTTCAAGCCCGGCATTAGTGGGCAGCGTTATAAGAAATAAACGAAAGGGGGAATCAGACGACGGACGTGACGTTACACGATTCCCGTAATTCCCGTCGTCATTTGTGTATAGCGCGACGCAGATTGAATGGACCCTCTACTGTTGGGGCCAGTAGAGCAAATTTGCTCCGTATTTTGTAAGGGTTTTATTGAAAGTACTAAAAAGACCAAAGTCTTTCCAATCCTAGCTTTATATTTTAAACAACTAAAACTTTAAAGTGGAAGATGCAAAAAAAAGTTAAGCTTTATAAGCTAGTTTTCGTAAAGCAAGCATTCCAATGTTTCGCGCTCATACAAAATAAAGAATTACCTCTCCTTCGATGCGCGTTCTGCAAAAAGCATAAGTAAAGACAAAGCATCTAGCAAAGGGAATTTAAACAGAATAAACAAAGTCAGCTTTCGAATGATCGTTCTGAAAGTGGCCATGTTTGTACAACAGTGACTTCCCCTCGCCACTCCCTCTTCAAATAGGAAATAAAAATATCACCTGAGATTCACGTTACAAATATCACAACTACGCAAAATTATGTTCTAGTTCGAAATAAGTGGTAGGATTCTACACTTTTGGGAGAGCACAGAAGATTAAACAGTTTCTTGATCAACACGAAGAACGATTTTTGTGTGAGAGAGAAAGAGAGGAGCTGTTAGTTGCGGAGAAGGCCGGGCTTCGGGTATAAGTTGAACAATTCTTGAACAAAGCACCTGCAGCATCATAAGGATCTCAACTTTAACTAAGGTGACCAGACGTCCCGCTTTAGGCGGGACAGTCCCGCTTTTGACCTCGTGTCCCGCCTGCTCATCGGGCGGGAAGCCCAATGTCCCGCTTTCTGGCTTTCTGGCAAGTCCATCAAATGTCCCGCTTGTCTTTAAAAATCACTTTTTTCGGCGTTCTTTGACGGTGACGACACCATCATCGGCACGTGTCCCGCTTTCGCCCTCAAAACGTCTGGTCACCTTACTTTAACTTTACTGACTTCAAGGGACTATGGAATGTGTTTGCGGACATTCAACGCGGGTGGGTAGGTAGGGGGAATGCCTCTTATAAGCGATCAAGGACAACTAGGGACGGTACTTATGAAGCGAAGGGGACCCTCTGAGGGATCTTCTCACGCAGGTATGAGACCGGCCCCGTTGGCATGCGTTCACCACTGTTGAGTCGTTTATTGTGTGTCCCCAACGACTGGTCCTCTGCTACCAGTTAAGGAATGAGGTGTGTGCGCGAGAGAAGAGCCTACATACTCATGGGGAAGGTGGGAGAGAGGATGAAATATTCTGCGGGGTTGAGTTACGAAAGTCATGGGACAAACTTCAATGCGAACAAGGGACGTGTGTGTGTGGGGGGGG